>WYDF02122435.1:0-10115 GCA_009867245.2 Adranes taylori
TCGCTCATAACCTAAATAATATTAAATATTTTTATTGTCTAATTATGAAAGTTGATAATCTTATATTAAAGCAATAAAAAAATAATAATATATACGTATCTTGATAATTATAACTACTCTGGATTACGTTAAAAAGTACCGCACAACCACATGTGATGAGGTGCCGATCAAATTTGACAGCGATCAAATTGAGGATTTTTATTTGACAGCTGTCAAACTCAATGCCAGTTCCGAAATATCGAAAAAATACCGTTCCACGGAACGATTATTATTTTAGAACGAGTTAAGGCAAGGTCTCGATGGATGGATGGATGGGGAAAATCCGCGATCTCTAACTACTCGTAGAGCCTTTCATAGAGATCATGTGAATAAAACCAGTGTGCAAATTTGTATATATTTACACTGCAACTCGTTTATCAATAAAGTGACTTGATTTTTCGAGGGGCTGAACATACAAAGAATCAGTTCGTGGTAATTTGCAAACGGGTGCATAAGAAGGAACCAACTTCCTATTCCCACACCCACCTTCCCAGTCCTTCCAGAAGGCTGTGAAAAAATAACTCCCGTCTCGGTGCAGGTAAGTGGCTATTTACATTCGTTCTTTTGTTGGACCTTTAGACGCGGTTTATTGTTATTTTTTCCGTATAGCTATCATCGGTACTTTATCAAAGGTGTCCACTCAAGTTTAGTTGATCAGGACCCGCCCATTATAAAGTACATTTTATCTAGTAAGTCATACAGACAAACAATTGCCCAGTAAGAGCAGAATATTTATTCCACACAAGAACGCTTTCTTATTGTTAAACATTACTTCAAAAATGGTGAAAGTTTGACAACTAGGATTTGCAAATTGCGCCTAATTTTTGGAAAACAACGTGTTCTAAGTGCTTCAACTATTAAGGGAATAATTGAAAAAATTAAATGATCTTTGGTTCAATTACTGATGCCAGACAATTGTCCAGGTCGTTCATAAGAAACCATTACGACTGTTCGCCAGAATGAAGCCGAAAGAGCGAGAACATCCATTCGCCATCGTGCTCAAGAAATGAATATTTTAAGAAGCACTATGCAGTGTATTTTGAAAAAAGATTTGCGACTTCATTCCTATAAAATCTAGCTGACTCAAGAACTCAAACCTACAGTGAAGAGAGTTTGTCAATTGGGTCATTAAACAATAGGAAGTGGTGAGCTTTCCAACAAAATCATTTAGGCGATGAGGCCCATTTTGATTTAATGGCTTTGTATAAAAGCAAAATTTCCGCCTTTGGAGTGAGGAAATCCCACATGTGTTTCATGAGAATGAAATGTATTCTAAACGTGACACTGTGTGGTATGGACTTTGCGCTGGAGGCATCATTGGATCATTTTTTTAAGACGCTGCCGAAAAATCAACTGCACTCAATGGCGAACGGTATTGGGATTTTTTGTACCTCAAATTGATGGTATAAATGACATGTGACTTTAGCAGGACGCTGCCACTTAGCACACATCACAGGAGATAATGGCATTATTACACGAGATGTTTTATGGTCGTGTAATTTCCCGTTTGGGCGCCAAGAATTTGTCGCCTAGATCATGCGATTTAACACACTTGGACTTCTTTTTGTGGATTTTTTTCAACTTAAAAGTTTATGTTACTATTACAACGAGCAGCCAAGCATTGAAGGAGAAGATTAGGCGCTATATCAGTGAAATCCTGTCATATACATGTTAAACTGTAATTTATAATTTTGTCAAAAGAAAGCGAATATGCCAGCAAAGCCAAAGACAACATTTAGCTCGAAAAAAAAAATCTCAAAAAAGCAATGTTTTATTGGATTAGGGAATTTATTGAAGGAGGCTTTCGGATTGATTATTTTTGTTTTAGGAGATGATTAAACTCACTTACGAGTACCGTTGGCCTAAGGCAGCAAATGACCAATGGTAGTGTGGGATTCATTTACATACCTTGCTAAACATACCTCTCCCCGTCCCAGGGCGTATTCCAGAGCTGCGCATAAAAGTATAATACACTGTGTTTGGGACGTATCACAGCTGTAGGCAGCATTACAGTACCCTTTCACATTTTTTTACCGCACGTTTTGATTCCATGTGAAAGAGTGTCTTACCCGATCCGACTACGCTGAAGTTATAATCCCTTCTAATTAATACTTCCCTTCTAATTAGATAATTCACAACAAGGATTTATTGAAAACACTTTGTACACCAAATTGCTACCGTAACCGTAGCTCTAGTAACTTTTGTTTATCACTAAGGTATATGCTGCTCGTCCTCCCGTTCTTTCTCCTTCTCCTCTTCTATTTCGAGGATCTTTGTCGCCATTGTATTGAATGCACTCTCCACGGAGTGGTTGAGTGCGATCAGTATTTATAAGGAAGATGTAGTTAACTACCGCATTATAAATGATCATAAGAGTAGGGAACTATCTACATTTATGAATACCCCAATAGAATGTACAGGTGCGCGTGATAAATTGGCAGTAATTTTGCACCTCCTTATTTCACACTTTTTTAATAATCTTGCAGTTTTGTTTCTAAGGTTTTGTTTTGATCATAAGTTAACATTATTGTTTCACGTACAAAGTATTGTATTACAATAGTAATCATCATATCAAACTGCGGACTTCAATAGCATCCCTTTACGTACAGTTTACAAAATGCAACCTCGCCGTACCAATAAGGAAATGGCATAAGGTTCGCAAGGATCGCACAAGTTCAGATATCTTACATAGAATCCAAGAGATCATTAATGAAGCTCCAGGAAAGTCGATGCGCTCCATAGCAAGAGAATTGCAACTTCGGATATCTGTCTGATATCAGATACATAGGGGATCAGTTTATGACGCAGCAGACAAAGAGAAGATGCTTTGAGAGAGCAAAGAAGTTAATAATTTAATTGGACCACTTTTTAATTTCATAGTACCAAACTGAAAGATCTCAAAGACAAAAATGGTCTGATTATCTTCTCTGATGAAACGGATTTTCAGCAACACAGAAACAAAAGGACAGGTGGCTCTGTGGAAATTCAAATGAGGTTCCAATAGTCGTGAAAACAAAATTTCCTGCTACAGTGATGGTGTTAGGTGTCAGTAAAGAAGAAAATATCATGACTCCACATTTTTTTCCATAAGGTTTAAAGGTCACTGCTAATGTTGGAAGGTCACTGCTCACGAAGACATTTTATCTTTAAACACGATGGTTCACGAACCTCTGATGTCAAAGAGGTGCAAGCATTTCTTAGTGTCAGTGTTCCTGAATTCTGGCCTCCTGGTTCACGAGATTGTAAACCCTTAGACTATTATGAGTAGAGCGTTTCTGAGAGAGATGCTACTAACTGAGATGCTACACCTCATCCAAATAAAGTGTCTGTAAGAGCTAAAATTGAAAGCAGTATCATGTCCAAGCCAATCGAGTCTATTGTTATAGCAAATGGAGACTATGTTGATCAATTTTAGAGATAATGACTATGTTAAATTTATTTATAAATATAACACTTTTGTGATATGTTGTATGTCTTGTTAGGAATTTGCGAATTTATCGCGCAACCCCTGTTCATATTAAACGATTTATGACTCTTGTTTTTTGAATTTATTACCTCAGTTTCTTTTTATGTTTGAAATAAAATTTTCCGACTATTCTTCTCCAAATCGTTTAATATATGAATTCATTTAATACATGAAAATGTTCTTAAAGATTCTATATATCTATAGTATATAGAGTATCTTGAATCAATGTTTACACATGGGGTTTGAGAGTTGATATTGTTGATAGGAAGAAAGTACATTCTCTTTCTCTATATACCACATGTTTCGCTGTTTCTTTACTGTTCAATCAAGACATAATTTGTTAGAGAATTTTGATGCGGTGTTGAATAAAATTGATGTAGGAAGTGTACAAATGATTTTGAGTTTGTTCTTCGATTTATCATACTTGATTTGAATTGTTTGATTTAGATATTACAATCGTTTATGCTTTCAGTCTCTAATTTATGTATAGTTGTTCTCCTTTCAGATATTATTATATATACCATTTCTCTTTACATCTTAATATTTATGATTATTATACACGAGGACCATACAGCATCTCAATCGCCATGTTCCAATCATCCATCAATCTTCCCTTCATCATCATCGTAATACTTTCCATCCAGGATTTTCTGGGTCTTCCTTGCTTCCTTCTATAAGGTGGCTGCTCCTTCCATATTTTTGGGGGTCATCTTACTTCCGGCATTCTTCTAATCAGATGATGTACCACAATCAGTGGATGTACCATATCAGTTGGCGGGTCTCAATCCTATCCATTATTATATTTGTACTTGACATTTGGCTTCTGATGGCATCACTTTTAATAAGATTTATTTTTAATTCACCACATGGTATCCGGAGATCTTGTGAGATCACAAGATCTTCGGAGATGGTTCATTTCTACGGCTAGAAGCCTCTTTGCATTTCGTTCACTAATTTGGCAAATTTCTGTTCGATAAGTCGTTATGGGTTCTACTATTGACTTATACACTAGCAATTTGTTTTGTATTGACAATTGCTTTGACCATAGTAGACGGTTTCAATGTTGTATAGCAGTTTGTCCGCTTACTATTTTGTTTGAGATGTCTTCCTCGCTGGTCATCATAATCTTTGTGCTAGGGCCCTACAAGGGCTTTGAGCTTCTCAAGCTTCTTATGCCATTTGGTACGGCGCTGGCAGCCTCATTTCTAATTAGGGGCCCCAATGTTTTTTTCATTTTGCGATACACCATCCACCGATACAACAAGTCTTGGCATGCCTCTACTTCTGCTGTGGATGGGTTGAGATGGGGAACTTCTTTTATAGGGTTATTTTCAAGTGCTTGGGCTACATGTCCTGCCCATCTGATAATACGGGATTATTATGGTAATACGATCCATATAGTAGCAAGGGGATAATTGTCTTGTGTATTCTTGGCTTAGTTGTATGCGAAAGACGTTTATTGGCCATAGCTTCTGTCCATATTGGGGCAGCATATAATAATGTTCTATCCATTACCTTATATAGTATATGTCTCTTCTGCGTTGCTGGTCCTAGATTCTAGGTATTAATCGGGATAGATAGTTGGGATGCTTTCATCGAAGCACGATCCGCCACTTCATGGAGGTGACTAGTGAACCAAAAGCCACTGTCTAATGTAATTCCCAGGTACTTTAACGACTTTACAACCTTTATTTGTTGCTCCTTGATATGTACATTTGGAACTTTTCATTTTATTTTCTCCATGAGAAGGAGCACTACTGTTTTATGAGGTGCGATCTTGGGTCTACGTTCCGTCATCCACTCTTCTATAAGGAACAGTGTTTTATTAATCATATTAGCTGGTTCCTTTGCTGATGCTCTAAGGCTTACATCATCAGTGTATCCGACTAGTCATACTCCAGCGGGAACTATCAATCCCATGAGCCTGTCATAGAGTACTTGCCAAAGTGTAGGTTCAATCCTTGTGGTATTCTGTTTGTTAGGAATCTCTCGTTTATGTCACGTCCTGTCCCGTATCGGACAGTGCGCATTCTTAAATAGTTATCAATAATTTAACGTAGGTAGGCTGGAACATATAGTGCATCATATAGATTGCAGAATATGTTCCCGCCTAGCAGAGTTAAATGCGTTTTTAATGTCTATAGATACCAATGCGCATATTTTCCTGTTTTGCGCTGTGTCTTGGATTGTTATTGTTGCAATGTTCCGGAGGCATTCGATTGCATCTATTGTTGAGATGCCTCTTCTAAGCCCAAATTGATTTTTTGCAAGCTGATTGTCTATTATATCGTTTATTCTATTAAGCTGAAGCCTTTCGAGAACATTTGTCACAGGCTCTCTGGGTTGCTTGCGTTCTAGATATTCAGAACCTCGTTTAGTATCTTGTGCAGGCCAGGTGCTTTATCTATTCCTGTTCCTGTTACGGCATCCTTTATCTCTTTGAGTTCGTAGAGCTGGACCTCTGTAGGACCTCTGTAGGGTCTACGTTGATCTCTGTTATTCTTCTCTGTGGGTGCATTGGAAAAAGAGCATTTACGACTTCTTCCACGTTGTCTGGATTAGGTTGTTTCTTCTGTAGTTATTTTGATACTGTCTTGTATTGTATATCGTACGGTCCATCAATTACTTTCAGTAATAGTTTATGCCAGCAATTCTTTTGGCTACATTTGATTACACATTTTAGGTTTTTCCTAGCGGCCATTGCGACGTCTGTTCTTCTGATCAATTATTACTGCCATGTTGTTTGATTTTCCTATGACATTTGCGTCATGCCGCAAGGACCTGTTTTTTTAAATCAGATATTTTGTTTGTCTATCATTATGCACATCTTCCTTGGATACCCTTTCTACGTTTGGGAATATTATGACCGCAGGCTAATATTTGGTGACCTCTCTGGTTACTTGACTGACCTGCTCTTCTATTTCGTTTAGATTTGACTGTATACTGATTGCCGATCATTGTTTGCGATTGTTCTCTCTGTCCATCTTTTGTATAGTTCCTCCTTGTTTGTATAGTGTCCGCTATCTTTGTGTCATTACTAGTTCCGTTAGTTTGAGGGACTATTCGGTTATTCTCACATTCACATGCTTTGTGTCCTTCTTGTCAACATGCCCAGCTGAGGTGTGGTTTGGTTGGTTCTTGAGAATCGCATTTTCTCTGTTCTCATTTTCTCTGGCCTCAATTCCAAATCGCGGTTCTTGGCCTCTATTCCACGGATCTTACGGATTTTGGTTCTAGAGGTATACTTGGATTTCTATGCCACCATTCAAGCATCTTAAGGTCCATTCAAGCATCTTTTTTATGCTGCTCCATCGAAGTTTGTCTCGTTCACATCCGATGCGAGGAGTCGCTAATTTTGAGATACCTTATTGGAGCAGAGTATGTTGGAGTGTTTGAAGGGTATTAAACATGTTTCCTTCCGCGGGTTTGTTATAGTAGTGAATTTTTGTTATCAGGTAAAATATTCTTGTTCTATCTGTTCAGCTGATTTATTAATTAAGTCTTTTAGCTACTTCCCCGACATCTGATTCTTGATTAAAAATTTCGTCTCTGCTTCCATATCTCGCATTGCTATATCTTGACTCCTTTGCAGATCTTTGCTTACATAGTGAGCTAAAGCATGAATACGTCGCCCATAATTTTATTAAGGCAAGAGATATATAACTTTCCAATTGAGCTCGTTACACTAACTCCGCGATAGTTATCGCATACATTTTTGCTTCCTTTCTTGTATATTGAGCCAAGATATGCCAAAATCTATTCTTTCGGAATATCATAGTGTTCTAAGAGACATTTATTACATATCTTAGTCAATATTTTTAACTCATACTTCACAAACTCTATTGGAATGCCCCCGGGGTCAGATGCTTTGTTGTTTTTCATCTTGTTTTGTGTTTTCTTTACTTCTGCTTCTGTGATTACGAATAGGTTTTTTTCGCCGTGTATTTGTTGCTTTGCTTCTGCATTTGTCCGTTTGGTTAGATACTCTGGTCAATAACTTTTGACAGTATTTCATCCACCCGTTACAATTTTTGTTGATTTTTCTTAAGGATGGAATGGTCTTTCAGACTGCATCTACTCTTTTTTTTTGTTTTACGTAGGAACTGGAGAAACCTTCAAAAGGCGAAGGATGCCCGATGCATCCGACAGTGTCGGATTTTTACCCACAAAAACTCCACTCCCTGTTGAGATTGTATATTGTTGGGAGATTGGAGAGTTTGTTTGAAGGAGGCTTTAGGATTTATCATCCTCTTCAGCCTGGAACTGGTTGTGCCTACTCTTGATCCACCGCTTTATATAGTCGCACATCTTTTCTCACCTATTATTTTGGACTCGAATAACTTCTTTCTGGGTTAATCTACAATTCTCTACATATTTATTTCTATTTTCTTCGTCCTTGGTTTTTAGCCATAATTGATTGGTTTTCAGCCATTCTGACCACGATTCAGCATTTTTCGGCTTACGCTCGGTATATTCTCCGAGTGCCTCAAAAGCCGCTCAGTTTGTAGAGAAACAGTAAATAGTGTTTTTCGACATTGTAATCAAGTGGTAAACAATATTAATTGATAAATTATATAATTTATTTTTATACATCTTTAGTCAATCTAACACTAGCCAATTATATCAGCTAGACAGGAGACGGATTTCAGGTGTTTTGTTGCTAATTTAAAATCTAATATAAACAAGATAGGTCATCCCATAATTAAGAGTGTTAAGTGCATTGGCGTAACGTGTGATAGGGTTTATATAATTCATTGTCCTATATTCCCGAACGTTGACTGCGTCGACACGGCTACGTCATCAATTTCGATGTGATGGAAACGATGAAATTTAGCGACGGCTTAATCAAAACGCCTAGATCCATGTTCATCATGATGTTATTCAATAATTGAGGTAGTTGGATCGGCAATGGGTTTACGAAAAACCGATCACCATTTTGAACATCAATTTATGTGCGATTCTAAAGCAACAAGATAATAAAATGTTTGGTCACTATATCTTTCTAAAAACAGAAAAAAATAAGTTGTGCTAGAGAAAACTACAGAAATACCGAATTAAAAACCATTTGTTTCCTTCATAATGCTTCTATAATTATTCAAACTTCAAATATTTTTATGAAACGATTATGAACTGCTTGAAGAACACAAATAAATTCTATTAATGTATATTGTTATTTACGCAAACGTTGACTAACAAATTTGTATTCACCCAAAGGATCGCTCAAATAATATCCGAAAACTGGATATTTTTCGATGGATAAAAAGAATTTTTTTTTAATAAACTTAAAATTCATGTTATCTATCATATACCATATACATATGTAATACATGTTTCCAAAAACAATTTCGTGCTCAAAAATTTAAAAGGAAAGCGTATTTTCCAGCAGCTGTATGTACTAATGTACGTTCAAGAATTTCTCCTTCTCTGTGGGATGGATTGGGATGAAATTTGGTAGGCAAGTGCAGACGATGATTCCGTAGAAACATTTTTCATTTTATTTATAAATTCAATATGGCGGACATAACGCATTTTTTGTTCAGATGTTCAGATTTAAAACTAGGAGGCTGAAAATTTTGCACACACATAGTACATTGCATTCTGCGTCAAATGACATTAGTACCATGTTGCCAACTGCTATATACTTCGATGTTCCAACGTTAAGTTTTATGAACTTTTCTATATATCTTAGAAACTATAAAAGATACGACGTTCAAATAAATTTTATTGTATAGGCTGCCCAAAGCATCTTAAATTTTATTTGAAACAATTTATCCTAAAATTACAATGTAACATATATACAGGCTGATTTTTTTTGTAGGCTTGGCGATTCATGCTCTCAAAAAGTTTTTCTGTAATTTTTTTTAATTTCTTTTGTCGAATGTTCTTTTAATATGGATTACGCGCGTTTAAAAGAACACATGATTAGACTTGGGAGTAATTTGACCTTGAAAAAATAATGTACTACCTCTGACCAAATACTTCGGTCCATATGAAAGTTGGGAAAATGAATGTTGGGGTCAATATAAAAGTTAATATGTAGATACGCATAATTATAGAACAATACATATAACTTTGGTTGTAGTTTGTCTATCAAACAAATGAATATATAGATATTTATGACCATACCTCAGCATTTATATACCATACATTTCATAAAGAAACAAAAGATTTATGGCAGGTATAGCAGGCCCATCAAACAACAATCCCAAGGATGAACTTGAACTACAACACCGACAAACTGTAAGTGCAGTGAATATGAAGAATTTCAATGTTGAAAACAGTAAATTTGTAAAGAATACCATCGTAAGGTGCTTTAATCACCAACAAATATTCTCCAATGAAGTGTACTATTTGCGCAAGCCATGGAATTATAATCTATATGTACATGATCTGACATATGATATGCCTTACCTGTACGTATGGAATGAGAGTATGCCATCGAGAGAGTCAAAACAAGTCGAATCCTGTTTGCTTGAAATTAGACGTACAATAATATCATTGCCAATTTAGAAAATACGAGGGATGTGTTTTTTATTTTGCATATAGTTTTAACAAAAAGCAATAGTTTAAATTTCAGTCCTTTATTGTTTTTCAAAGTACTTGCCACCAT
>WYDF02122446.1:0-10114 GCA_009867245.2 Adranes taylori
AGTTTAGTACTATTCTATTCTTATAAATTTAGTACTAAATACGAAGTACACATCAGACAAAACTGAAGTACTATCTTTCTATTCTTATACATTTCTATTCTTATAAATTTAGTGTTATTATATTCTGTTCTATAAATGCATTATTCTGTATAAATGTACTAAATGTGCTATGTACTATTCTATATAAGTTTAGTACTATTCTACTCTTATAAATTTAGTACAAATTGAGTACTAAGAATAGAAGTACTATCTTTCTATTCTTATAAATTTAGTACTATTCTATTCTATTCTATAAATGCATTATTCTGTATAAATGTACTAAATATACTATTTACTATTCTATAAGTTTAGTACTATTCTATTCTTATAAATTTAGTACTAAATACGAAGTACACATCAGACAAAACTGAAGTACTATCTTCGTATTCTTATAAATTTCTATTCTTATAAATTTAGTACTATTCTATTCTTATAAATTTAGTACTAAATCGAAGTACTATTTTTATACATTTCACATTGGAGGTTGTAATAAATAATTGGCTGTTAATGTAATTTGATTCAAATTACCCGTAAAATGCCAAAAATCTTTGGACTTGAATCACTAATAAGAGACATTAATAAATCGATTATTGATATAATAACTAAAGATCCGTCCATAATATTCCAACCGGAAGTAAAATAAGCGTCTGGACCATAGCACATGCCCCATGATACAACCTACAATAAGATAAAAAAACATTTAACATAATACGAAAAATATATAAAGGTAACGAAACATATACTAGGTACGATCCTTAATAAACAGATTTTTTTCAAAATGAGAAAAAAAAGACTTATTTTTTTGGCAAAACTCATTTGTTTTACTCAAAATAGTATACTTGTTACTCTATTCAGCAATTTGCATACTCAAGGAGCATGTCGAAAAAACGTTTTAAGTGTCTGATAGCTTTTTGGATGACCTCCACGTCGACATAACACTTTTCTTTCATGGGCTAATGTATCTATGAAATTAAGCAAATACGATGAATGGTTCATGGTTAAAATGTGATTTTTGGTCAAAAATCTGTCGCAATTGTGGATCGATGAAATGGCGCATTGTTATGCAGCAAGCATCAACTTCCTTCTTCACGACATTCTGGCCCAATACAAAGAACGCGCCGCACCAAACGCTTTAAAACACCACTGGAGTAGTCGTCTGACCAGGTGGAACAAACATCTTATGAATTATTCCCTTCAATTCGTAGAAACAAATCAACATTGTCTTCACTTTTAACTTCTCGAAACGGGTTTTTTCTTCGGATTAGGCTCATCTGTGTGCTTGCATTCCATTTTGGCGTTTGGTTTCTGAATCATATTGAATGCGACATTTTTTATCACGTTGAAATGTTCTACAAGATGTTTTGGTCCTTTTTTTATTGCTTTTCATATTACCCCCCCCCCCCTGACAATCTACGTACTTTTTCATACGAATAAACCAGTTGTCATAACATTTACTCCACTATGAAGGTGGCAGGATCATCAAACATTTTTAAATGCTTCAACTGCATCTTCTGGACTTAAAAAACGTTGACCACGCAATTGATTTTTGGAAATGTATTAACGTCGTTTGGACTTAGATCAGGGCTGTATGGAGGATGGGTAAGTAATTCCACCTTTTCTGTGGTTAACTAATCATTTGTTTGTTGCACTGTGTGGGAGCTTGCATTGTCCTGGTACAGAATGATGCGACCTTTTTCATTGGTTTTTCTCATCACAGAGAAAACTTCTGGTAAGCAAATAGTTGTGTACCACTCAGCATACACTGTGCTGTGATTGTTTAAAGGGATAGTAGCGACATGATTAGTTTTCGAAACAAAACAAGTTATCATTTTCTTCAAAGCGCTCCAATTTCGAGTAACTTTGACGTACATGAGTTGAATCGTTCCTGAGTGTTCCTTTGCAACATCTGATTCGAGTCTGTTTTTCACATAGAGTTAAATTATGCGGTATCTATAGAGAACATATTTTTCTTACACCTAAATGATTATGCAAAATGTGATTTATCAGTTTCATATCAATGTCTAAACAAGGCTGAGTTTCCCTATATGTCATATTACGATCTAGCATTATCATTTCTCTTACTGCAACAATTGTTTTCTGCCGTTTTTGAGGTTGTTGGTCGACCTTTACGCAATTCAACACTAACACTGTTCCGAGCAAATTTAATCGTTACTTTAAAATTAAATTGTACTCGAACTGCTCATTATATTAAACTATATTAAACTGTTACTTGGTTTATCATTATAAATTTCAACTTTTACAAAGACGCTGTTACCCTATGCCGACAGTGCCGTGCAAAGAGAAAACTACGTCCGGGGCAAAGTTAGAAGTTGTGCCCCCCCCCTCCCCTCCATTTATTCATAAAATTCTCCATAGAACATGGGAATATAAAATATTTTAAAGGATTATTTATTACATAATTTTTTTATTTTCACTTCAAGTAATAGAAACTAATTTTATTAACAGATTATGTGATACTATAATACGAGTATGTTATAATAATACTTAGAAAATATTGATTTAATAAACACTGACAACACACTTGTTAGTCTTTCCTGTTCAAGATCTTAAGTAATGTTTAACTAATTTTAATCTGCTAAAAGAGTTTACAATTGACGCCAAGGTTACTGAGATACATAAAAATATTCTGTACGCCGTTTCCAAGCTTTCATAATTGCCGACTAGGGAAAATCGATTGATGAACCTCAAACTTTCCAAATGTTCCATATTTTCAAAATCGTCATCTAAGGATTGAAACTTTTTTGCACTTATCACTTCATTCAGACATTCGAAGTTGTTTAAATCTTCGGAATATTAATTTGCTAACTAAGAACAATATTTACATAAATCAACTTCTTCTAAGTTAGATATATTTAAGCCTGTAAGGAAGTCCAAGTGTATGGAGATATTTTCCCGATTTTCAAATCTCCAACTAAATTGTTGAATAATTGTATTTTAGAATTTGTAATTTTATACTGTTTCCAATTATTTTATACTGCTAATCATAAGCTTCATAATAAAACTGTTTTTAATCTTTCGCTTTCTTTCTCTTCAAATACTGGATCCACATTTACAGATCTAGCTAGGTCCCTACATTTTTCAAAAAATGTTAAAAATTGTTCATGTCTAATTTTCATCATTACATCGCAGGGGGCTCCGATTAGCTTGCTAGCAATTGTAAATGTTACATTGCAGTAAAACATTTACCTGACCAATTTCACTCAAGATGCTATTCCACACTACTAAGCTACAAATAAAATTCAAACTTTTTATTCGCTCTTTAAAATTTTTTGCAGTTGATTATGTTTCCTCATTTTTCATGCTCTTAACAAGTTCTTGCAAAGCTTTCAATATATTTGGGAGCTGTGAACATATTGAAGATATGGATTGCTTTTTCGATGATCATTTGATTTTTGAGGATGTTCCATGTTTCTACTGAACAAGAAAAACGTACACATAAATTTTGAATAATTCCGAAAAAGAATTTCATATTTGAAGGCACGTTTGCTGTATGAACCCCAATCATATTTAAGGAATGTGCTGAACAAGGTAGAAAACATGCAAATTTGTTCTCGTCTAGAATCAAAGATGGTACTCCGTGATATTTCCCAGCTCATATAGACAAGAGCAGACGCCTCATTCTAAGTCAAGTTGAGCCAATTATCAAGAAGCCTCCGGAACCCCGACCTAGCCGTGTTACCAGTGGCACGTTATACAGTTACGAGGCCCTAGGCAAATTTGTAAATTAGGCAGTTGAATAGTTCAACTAAACCGAATGGTTGAACAGTTCTATACAACAATAACTTGCATTTTCTTTACATAGGAGAAATGTGAATTTGAGGTCCGTAAAATGTAGAGACCATAGGAAAATTCTTTTTTGTCTCCTAGTATAACACACGGCTGCTCGGTACTATAACTTTCAGCGAGGATAACTCTTGCCCCCCCCCCTCATTCCACTCCAAATATGGCAGGTAATAAGGTTAATACTTACTATTTCAGTTTTGTCAAATATTTTTATTCGATTTGGATGTCTAAACTTTGTAATATTATTTGCTTCTGAGAATGCAAAAGAAAATATTAAGGAAAAATCATTTATCGCTTATCATTGTTTTACTCATAGTGCTTTAAACTCATTTTCTTATTCATAATACTCATTTTCTCTCTTCTGCGCTAGTTTCCCGCATCTTTATATAGTTGATTTTTATTGCGTTCCATTAGATATTAGTAAGTTCTTTTGCTTTTTTTTTCACCACTTTTCTACCTTCTCGCTTAGTGTTGTGTTGTTTATATTACTTACCCTGGTAATTGGTTTTGTATGAGCTTATAATACTTCAGTTTTTAAAATTAAATTTTTTTAAAAATTGCTTTGGTAAGTCCTTTTCGAGTTTTTTTTCTGTTGTTTTGATGAAATCTATAAATCTTCCTTCAATTGAGCAATTTCCAGTTTTTGTGATTTTAACATATCGTATAATTTCAGTCATTTTATCTTTGTAGTGCAGTCGAAAGAAATCGAAAAATACTTAGAATTCCGGATTTCATCAATAATATTTTTTTTACTTCACTTGCTAAAAAAGATTTATAATTTCATTTTGTATATTATTTGAAACGAAAGAAATGTTTCTTTCAGGAAATATAATCTCATTATTTGTTTAAATTAATTGTTAAACGATGATAAACGAAATAAATTGGCCAAATGATGTGCCATGCCAAGCATCACTTGGATTAATTATGGATGGAGAGGTTAGTGCTTATTCTTGATTATTTGATATAAGATGAATGAAGAAAATTTTAATTTATTTAATTAATTTTAATAGTTTATTAAAATTATAAAGTTTGTATTTGCGATTGCGTCCCCTGAAATGTGGCGCGCGGGGCAATCGCCCCATTTGCCCCTCCCTTCGCACGGCTCTATAGCCTGAAATTAAAGCAGTAACCTTCGTACAACAAACACACTGTCACTTACAACGCAATAACTCGGCTTCTGCAAGTCTAATTGTTATGTATGTTTGACTGAACGTACCTTTCCAACTCAGATAGCTATGAATAGGTGGCGCCACTAAAATGTGCTATTTTCATAAAGTTCTGGTTAATTTGGAATGTACCTCGTATTTGTAATACAATAAACTTACTTTAACAAACATTTCAAAGGTGAAAACAACTGTAAAAATATAATTTGATGTTGATAGAAATAGTCTTTCTGTACTACTAGGCGGTATATTTGGTCTTTCCATGGCGAGTGTTATACAATTCATTGCAATAAACAGTAGTACAACATTATCGAACCATTTTTGATCAACTAACCAATGGCACATTTTGCGTAATCTAAAAATAAATTCATAGTTTACTAGAGAATTATAGTTATGGAATTTCAGTCAGCATTAGTTATGGAAAAATGCTTCATTAAAGGGCACTGTTTAGTTGTTTCGTAAAAGTATGTTAAGTCGAACTTTTTGGTATAAAAATATCTGTTCATAAAGATGGCTAACTACAGTTTTTAAATTTATTTTACATTGTTGGGAAATATAGCCATAAAGTACTCTAGGAAATATGGTATAAAATCATAATCAAAATCTTCCATTTCCTGTAAAGGATTGTAAGTTTTTAGCTTAGTTTTACTACTCTCATTAGTATCTAAATACATGTAATTGTGGGCATCAATGATAGCACTGTAACTAAGCAAAATAGCTTTTGTGGCTATTGCATCTGCCTTTAACATACTGTTTGACAAATAATTAGACATTTGTGATTGGCGTTTAAGATGTGATTTCAAAACTCTTTGCGGAGGATGGAAAAAAGGTATAAATTGTATTGACCAAAAAGTTATTTGCATTCAGACAGCAATAACAGATGTTTGCTGTTTAACCCTCCGATCGGTGACAATTTTGCGAGCGATAAATTTTGATACAAGGTCCGTAAGGACCTTTAAGAAAGATATAAAGGTTACATAGACAAGAAATGTGCAGATTCACTTTTTTTACATACAAAATCATTCTAAGTAATATTGTATATAAAACAAACTGCAAAAAATAACTTTTACAATTTTTTTTTTGTAATTGTAATAAGTGCCTAAATAAACAGTATACACAGTATATAGCAAAAAGAAACGTATAAAATATGGATTAAAATAGCAAGAGAAGATATATTTTTATGTTACAAAGATAATTTGGCAGGTATACTATGTTATTGTGGTGTTGATGGCAGATGCAGATTGTGCAGCTACCGCCGATTGACAGGTGAAGCAACGGGCTAGTTGGTGTGAGTGTTCAACACAAACCGGTAAATGGCAAGTAAAACATCTGGATCGGGTCTTACTTTGGCGATGGTATTTCTAACGACATAAACTATTATTGTGGGGTGCAAACCCAGGTTCAGCTACTTGCTGCGGTTTTTCTAATATCACTATATCAAATGCTTCCATAGCATTTCGTATTCTCGGATAACATGTTATACGTGGATTGGTGGCTCGGTCCTCAATGTTTGGCAGTACCAATTGTTTTATCAATAATTGCAAAAACGGTCTTCGTATTTTTGAAGAGGATTCATGTCGTCGTATATAATGAAAGCAGTCAGAGCAGCAATATCAATCGTTGTAAAACATTGCCAGCGGCCAACGATTTGTTGAACGTTTGCATGAATAAGTGCCAAGCATTTGATCCATTGTATCTTCCCCCGAATTTATGAGCATTGTAGTCCAGAATAGCCATTGGTTTTTGTTTGTTCAGATTATCTACTTCACAAGCATTGCAGAAAGCAATATGACCGATTTGTTCTTCTTTGGTACATATAAACACAATGAAAGATTGTCATTAGAAAAACCAAATAATGAGCTCAACACAGGGCGTGTAGTACTTTCAAAATCTGGAACAAATGTTTTCTTTGCGCGTACAGTTCCAACAAACGCAGTTTTTGTCTCATCAATAATGTCGCTACTTCCAAGGTTGAAAAAAAGTGGTCGGCATAAACTGTGCTACTAGAACCAAGGTATTTGTCAACCAAATCAAGTAGAACTTACTGGCCTTGATTGACGTCGCATTTTTCACCTGCCTTTTTTCCAATATAAACTATGCCTTTGAGAGGATACAAAGACTTGCTGTCACACAACCACCATACTTTAATTCCACATTTAGCCGGTTTTGATGGAATATACTGTGTAAAACGTATGCGGCCTCGATATGGAAACAACTGTTCGTCTACGGTCACCGAACTGTGCAGAGTGTAAGCAGCTTCCAAACTAGCTTGTAATATAAGCCAAATGTCATCTATATCGACAGTTTTGCTAGTGAATAATCTTTGGGCCTGTGAATTTGCGTAACCAAAACGTATAAATTTTGTAATTGACACAAAACGATCATACGATAAACCAGCTTTGAATATTAGAGCATGACTTGGGTCCTATAGTTCTTTTGCAGGCTCGGTTTAGATTTTGTTAGAGCAGCATACAAAATAATCGCTACAAATGCATCAAAATCTTTCGGGCTTCCATTGCTTTTGTTTGGTAGAATTTTTTTGATTTCATATACTGTTACTTGGTTGGCCTTGCGGTTTGTTTCGCATATGATAATGTGCGTAATATATTTGGTGATCAGAGGACGAAATATTGACAGCGATTTCATAAATCGTTTTCTTCGAGGGTCCTGGATTGTTTTGTTTGTACTTGGTTATGTTATGGGCTCGTATACGATTACTTGATGGTTGATCTTTATCCCACTTTGTGCCATTTTTGGAAATAAAGTAAGCATCATCCTGAGGAAGAGCACCAACTTGAACAGGCGTTGCTTCTTGAGAAATCATATCTACTGGATCATCGTTGTCTTCATCAAATTGATCGTCATCGATTTCTACATTAACTTCGGCTTCAACATCGGACACATCAATATTATCATCTGTCATCATTGTCGCTCAGTTCGGCCTCTAAAATAGCACGACATTTTTCATCAGTCTTACGCTTTTCCTGTTCACTCAAACGTTGGAATTGTGTATCTTTATTTAAGACCATGTCTCTGACATTCCAACTATCGTCCGCCATTGTTCTATAAAAATCAAACACAAAAGTAATACACCGCAATAAAATAAAATAGACAAAATTACTTTATACACCAGAAAACACAGTTCAGGAATTTATTATACGCACTCAAAAAAATCAAACGAACAGCACAATAGAAAACTAACAGTATAGTGTTTACTTATCAAATGATTGTTTCACACTGATTAGCAACTAGCTCATATTCATGCAAACACGGTTTAGTTCGCTATCCCTTCTCTATTATACACCTATCTCTATTATTCGCTATCCCTATCTCTATTATACACAAGCTCCGTACGGACCTTGTACCTGCCTTCGAGTAGAAAATACTTTAAGCTTATGTAAAAATTCGAACTACCACTCGAATCAGCCTAAAACTTGTTTTAATAAATTCAGCAAATCGTGTTTATGGAATACATCTAGCGACATGTTCGTAGCGTATGACAACAAATACTTACAATCTCGCAAAAAATGTAAAAGGTCCCTACGGACCTCGTCGCCAATCGGAGGGTTAAGCGAATGAGCAAATTTAAAGACTGATTAAAACTATTTAAACAGAGTGATTAAAGAAATTTAAGATACCAAATTTAAAATGTGAGCAGTGCATGCAATGAATCCTGGAAATTTGTTTTTTCCTTCCATTGTAATTACTAGCCATATTGCCTACATTTTCATAGGATTGTTATTCTAGTCAATAAAATTCGAACAAACAATTAAAAGCTATTGATGATTAATTAGTATGCTTGTGAAAAAGGTTCCGTAGAATTAAAAAGAAATGATATGAAATGCAAGTATCAGTTGAAGCGTTCTGAAACTTATATATTCTCGGTATATAAAATTGAATTAAAATAAAATGAATATAAATATAGAATATTTGGTGCCAATATTTGTATAAAAATAAAGTACATGTGAAACGTCCTAGAGATTTAAACATCGTAATGATTACCTGTGATTAGGCGGAAATAGGTACAATGCAAATTCATCACGCTCTTTCATACATTCTTTTGGCTCCAAATAATCTATAAATTGTCGAATACGCGACACTTTAGGCTGTTTAATTGGACTCATCTCCTCTTCAGTCTTCAGATCCTCGATTTTAACGCTAGGAAGGACTTTTTCGATTTCGTACTTCTCGTTGATCAGTTTCGGATCGACGTAACTTTTCCTTCGCGATGATATCGACGATGAATTATATTTCGATAATGTAACATTACATGGACTAATTTTGTGCTGCGAACTAGTTAATGAATTATTGCGGGTTAGGTTTGGAGTGATTGACATCTGTAAATATAATATAAAATATAAGTATAATATATCGTCGTTGTTTGATGAAACCTCCTATGTAACCGTTTTTTTTTACAAAATATGGTTTTGATATCAAGAGAATTTACGTAGTTGGCCGATCATTTCATAAAACCTCTTATATTGTAAAGTGAATATTTATATCACATTTGCTAAAAATGAATTCTCCTATGGAACCTTATGCTGCTTTCTGAAATGTGCTATGTATCCATGGGGGTTTTAAGATACAGTCACCTATACTACTCTGCTGTTTGTGAAATCTCCCTTGGGCACATGGTAGATTTCAAACTCAGCCATATTGCTATGCTCTGTTGAATAAGGTGATCAGAAATAACCTCTGTGTTGCAAGAATTTGACAGTTAAATTGTAGGTTATCTTTGACTCCTTGATCCGCGCGCTTTATTTTTACAATAATTACTTTAATTTATTGTTTCTAATGAGTTTTTAGAAAATTTAGTTGTTATAAGTACTTTGTGTAATAATAATGTTATGTTCTTACAAAGCTTGTATTGGAATCAATTGTATATCGTAGTATTTTGTGTAATAGACAAAATATTGTGTTTACTATGTAAATTTGAAATTAATATGATCAATTGTATCTCTGAAAAAAATAATCAAATTATTTTATGTGTTACAATCTCGCATGCTAACGTGTACTAGAGTTTCATTTATAAACAATTATTCGCAGCTGCCTGCACGTATCGTCAACACATAGTTTTTGTGTCATCAGATAGGTGTCGCTACTAGTAT
>WYDF02122457.1:0-10113 GCA_009867245.2 Adranes taylori
CAACTCCTAAACATAGTTAAAAACCGGAAGGTGTCATACCTGGGACACATCCTGAGAGGGCCTCGCTACGCCATCCCTAAGCTGATCCTACAGGGCAAGATGGAAGGCCGAAGGGGACCCGGACGAAAACAGCACTCGTGGCTCTGGAACATCAGGAATTGGAGCGGGGTGCCAGATGTGGCAACCATATTTCGTCGAGCAGAAGACAACACCCATACAATCATTTGAGGAATGTGCAGAAGATCCCTAACGTTCAGGATGCATATGGGACCGGAAGAAGAAGAAGAAGAAGTTGATGCAACTTGCCGTGTTTAAGATATGTTTGTCCACTTGCAACTTGCCCTGTTTGTCAAATGAACTACTACCTCGGAGAGTAGTTTATTTGACATGGGTAACTGCATTTCGCTCTTTAAGCAATAAATCAGGCGGCTTAATACACCGAACAGATAGAACGAAAGTGTTCTTATCTCATAAATGACTTATGCAGATAGACATTAAATCTTTATGCCTAAAGAATAATTCCAATTAAACATGGTTAATTATGATTGGATCTCTTTTAAAGTATTTTATTTCCTTTTATAAGTAAATAACAGAAAGAATTATGCTCTATTGTTAAATATCATTAGAAGCTAACTAACAGAACTGCGTTAATATGAGAGATAATGTTTTTTCGTTACATTTAAGATTTTTTATAATACCACATCCTATTTATTTTAGCTTCATATCTATATTATTATTATAGTTCATTATTTTATTCTTATTTATTATTATAACTAAACGATGCAGGTTTTGAAAACATTTATCATTGTTATTTTGTTTTCTTCTGACATAGTTCATTATTTTTGTATCATCATAGCATTATTTTGTTCATAGTTCATCATTATATTTATGTATAATGATTCCAAGAACCGTTTTAACATGTGCTTCTCTAGGCGTCTTATATATTACATAATGATGTGCTAACGCGTACTGGGATAAAACAAAAATAAACTTTGAATAAAACAGGTTTTGATTCCGTACTCCATAATTAAATTCGAATTGTTTTTTCGTCTTGTTCAGTATTGAAATTCACTAAAACCATTTCAAATACTCAAGATTATTTAGAATGGTAAAGTTTTCCACGGTATTTTATAACCGAGAAAAGAAATAACGCTGATACAACCGTGTTCTAGTATTTGCAAATGAGAACTTTATGTTTTTGTTATTCAATTGTGCACTAATCTACGTAAAAATATTGTAGACCGATAACTTAGTCTTTATATCTTTTACGCCAATAATTTAAATATAGATGAAAACCAAAAGTGTTTAAGCAACAACACCATTCCATACTTAAGTACAATCGGAAGTAACACAGTCAAATATTATTTTTCCGTTTCAAAAAAACAAAACAAACTTCAAATGCAATATCATATTTCCAGTTCCATTCCATTCTAATATCATTTTATTGACATTTTATTGAGTTATTTTAAAATTAATCGAAAATCAATTGATTTTCGCAACAATGTTTATTTCTAACAGGTTTTGTTTTTGTTTTTAAAATTCACTTCAACACTGTCGCTCAATACCCAAATTCGGCTGTTTTATATGACCGGTTTGTGCCTGCCTTATCTTAGTGACGGTAGCCACTGTAAACCTTTCGTGGAACCAAAACATTCTAGAAGGATTATTTATCTTTTTCTAACTCATTATCGGGAAAACTTGTCAGAAAAGGGCCTATGTATCTCTTACTCTTTCTGATGCTGCAACTTTTAGCGCGTTTAAAATCTATTTGACCTCGTTCTTTAAGCAATAAAGCGTGTGGTTAAGGACCCCTGACAGACCAAACGTGTTTTTACCCTATAAATGACTAGTGTAGATAGACTTAAATCAAATGAATGATTGATTGATTAGATCTTTATAATTAAGTGCAGAATTATTAAACCTTTATGTCGAAATTCTAATTCTAATTAGACATGATTAATTATTCATGGTTCCCTTTTAAAGTGCTTTACTTCTATGTATATGTAGATAACACAAAGAAGGATGATTGTAAATTTTGTAAAATGTCCATTTCTAGATCAGTTTCGTAAAAAATCCTGAATAAAACTTATTCCTTAAATAATTTTATAAGCGTTAGTAGTAAGAGTTTGTTCTTACTGCCGCAGCCGCCAAGCCGTCGGAAGGTGTTCCAAAATCGCTCAAAAATGATAACCGTTCCGTGGAGCGCTATTGTTTTGTTATTTTGGAACTGGTATTGAGTTAAACAGGTGTCATTTGAAAAAGCAATATCGCGGACGACAAGATGTATCCGGTTGGGGGTAAAAAAGTTACTACATTTATCACTAGGCGCGAAAATTTGAATTTTTTATCCGTCGTCATCATCGTCGTCGTCGTAGTCATCGTTGTTGCTCGTAGCGGTCTCGGGATGACGCGTGAATTATTTGAGTTTATGTAAATTTGAAAAAGCTATTCTCCTGTTACGTTAATGTTAAACAAACATTACATTTTCAATATTAGGCAAGATTGATTGCAAACCATCGGTTATTAATTTTGCAGTTCAAAACGACACCTAATATTTCCAGCTATTAAAATGATAGATTTCGTCATTGGAATAATGAGGCCAATGTTGTTTTACTGTACTAGGCCTACTCGGAAATTCGCACTAGAATTCAGCAAAACTATGATATACGTAGGAACCACTCGTCCAATATATAAAAGAACTTTATGATTTAAAAGGTGTTCAGCTTTATTCTAAATTAGCGTAAACATACTTTATCTTTTATGTCCAGTTCTAATTTGTTTATTATATGAATAATCGAACACAATAGTGATTGTTCAGTTGTTTTATAATTTTGGAGAAGTATGTTCATACCTCCACGTTCTTTGTACTGCAGCAATATTTTGTGTTTTTCGTGTAAAA
Organism: Adranes taylori; assembly: GCA_009867245.2. NCBI lineage: Eukaryota > Metazoa > Arthropoda > Insecta > Coleoptera > Staphylinidae > Adranes > Adranes taylori. The sequence continues at coordinate 2,900 of WYDF02122457.1, forward strand.
TGAGACTTTGTTGAAAGTGGATCTTTATTGTTGGTAGTATTTTAAATAGAATCAATAGGACTATAAAAATATACAAAGTGTCAATAACGAGTTTACAAAAACAAATTTCTAATGCTCAAAATCGACTTAGCGTATTCCATTATCCCAATTGTCAAAATTAATGCCTTTTAGCGTTATATATCAATATATTTGTCTCAAGTTTTATTCCTTCAACTTTTACAGAAATCAATTTTTTTATCTGTCATATACCATGTGCGTAAAAAGTACGTATATGTATAAGAAAAATATAATTTTGTGATAAACTTTCTGAAAAACTGTTGTATTCTTTTAATTTGTTGTATCAAAAGTTTCTTTAATATTGGAGCGACCTTGAAAGGAAATTACACTACATTGAATATCTTGGTTCCCATAAAAGTTGAGAAAATGAAATTTAGGGAACATAAAGACTATGGGATTTCAATTTTACCCATATGAACAATTGTACTGAATCGATTTTGAACAATAAAACAAATTTCAAGTAACTCAGGACCAGAGGATTTATGGGTTGGTAAATTTGTGCGTAGACAAATTCAAAAGTTCAAGCCAATATGGCGTGTGAAGCATGTCGGACTGCCCTGTAAGAAATTTTGCAAAAGTTGGCAAAGCGAACAGTGAAGCTGTCCACGTTGAAGGCAAATATAGAGATTGAGAATTAATATGTTGGTGATTTTCTAAGGGTGCGTCAGAAAATTTCCTTTATTAGAAATTATCCAAAAGTGCGTCAAGAGCAGACGCAGTCCGTGGCTTGTTGTACAAACTTGTTGTACACGCCGTGGGCAAACACTGGCACCGGGAGATTTAGGGTTAAGCAATTTATAGGTTAAACTAGTTATATTTAACCTAAGCTAGCTAAACAACTATTGCGTTAACACAATTCAAGAGATGAGTTATAAAGTGACAGTGAAAACTAAAAGGTTCAACTTTTGTTTTATGCGCAATATAATAAAACGAATGGCTTCCAGTATATGAAATATGGGGTGACAATCACGTCCATGAATTATTTAAATAGCACACGAAATTTGCAAAAACAAAAACGTTCGACCCATTTGAAGGTTATCCTTTTGTAAATATCTTTTTTCAAATAAACACAGAGGCATGCTTAAAACACTACGTAAAGTGTGGTTACTTTGTGAGAGTAGGTTGTACTTTGTCACACCAGGTCATAAAATGGAAAATTGATATCTGGCGGGTGTAAAAAATATTAATTTGAATTTTTGTACCATATATGCAAAATATTTATATTTATGACATTTGAGATGAAAATTGACAACACTGACGCAAAATACAGATATATTTCTTACCGGTAACATAACCTTCAAAAGAGCACGTGTTTTAGTAAACTCAAGCCACTTTTTCCTGGTTTCGGATTTTGATTGAACTTATCGTAAAATCGGTAAGTAGGAACATTTTGTAATCTCATCTTTTGGCATTATAATGTTAAGCAAAATATATTTATTCATCAGCTTAGATTTGTGTTACAGTAAGCAGATGAATCCTTTATACAATTAAGTGGTTATCTTAGGACATTTTTTTTTTGTTTTACGTAGGAAGTGGAGAAACCTTCAAAAGGCGACGGATGCCCGTGCATCCGACAGTGTGGGATTTTTATCCTAATTAAAAAACCACTCCCTGTTGGGTTTGTGTATTGTTGGTAGATTGGAGAGTTTGTTTGAATGAGGGTTTAGGATTTATCATCCTCTTCAACCTGGAACTGTTATTGATTGGAATATTTTTAGAAATTATGGTAATCTACCTTAGGACAAATATTTACTGCCCTAAATAGGTATATATGGTTCTAATTAATTTCAAATCATCTTTCAGATGCATTAATGCCTCGTAAATATAAACGTTAAATAGTTGCCAAAACCTATAAGAATTACACAGTTGAAACACTAAGTCAGGTTCTGGATAATATTGAGAACAGTAAGTTGTTAATACGAAATGCTAAAAAATATGGAATTTGTAAGAATACATTGTGGTTAAAATTAAAGGGCAAAACATGAAAGAGCACCAGGACCACAATCAGTTTGTTATTGCTCATATTATTGCAATAGCTATATTTGGCTTTCATATCTGTATAACTACTATTACCTAAGATGTATTACACACTTGTATTTGGACCGGTAAATGAGAATAATCGAGTGTTTTAAAAACAATATACCTGAAAATGAGTGCGTAAAAAACGCCAACCACAACTTTCCCAGAGAATTGCTCAAAATATAACAAACGCTGAAGCAGCGACTGATGACGAAATCTTGACGATTTACGATGACACCATTTTCGATTATTTAGAGCACATAATTACATTGTATTTATTATGAAATTTTAATTATGGTTTTTATTATGAAATTTTTGAAGGCAGATTTATTAGTCCCAATGTTAAAACGTCTTGATGCACCAAAAGCATTTATAAAAGGCAATATGAGATCACATTTGAATTTTAAAGTAATTCAAGAATGTGAAGTAAATAAAGTTCGTTACATTACATTGCCGCCTAATTCAAATAATTTATTACAGCCGCCAGATGTTGCATACTTCCGTTTTGGAAATAAATGGAGGGAATGGAAAATCGATGCTCAATCTAACCGATGTTCGTTTGTTCCCAAAGACCAATTTCCAAGATTAATAAAGAAATTAATGGAAAACATACAAAGAAGCGGAATATTTAATGTGGGGTTGCAGGAAAATAGGAATATGACTTTTAAGTAGGAGACCTGTGTTATAACTGTGTAATCCAGTTATGGCTGAAAATACAGAATTTCCAAAAAATGTTGGTGACCACTTTCTTACACTTTTGATGAAACAAGGATTGAAGCAACTCAAGCAAGAAATATTCAGCAAAAAAAACGTCAAACGTACCTCTTGGTAAGAGTGTTACTACTTATAACTTTCTAATTATAAGACAGCTAGGATTGATTTTAATATGAAGTTAATTGTAAACCGCAATCTTCTACATCTCGTACAGCAAATAAAAATGAAAAGTGATGAAAATGAAAATTCACTTTATTATTTACAGGGTGACGAACGTCCCTATGAAGGAAATGTTTTCTAAAACGGCGAAGACGCCAGGCGACCCGGCGCTGCTCTGCGTCCAGGGTAGACAGTGTGAAATTTGCGACTGGGCATGGAAAAGTGGACATCTGGGCCTCCCATGCGAAATATGCGACCAAGAAAAACAAATTGCGTCTTGCCACGTGGAACGTACGTGGACTTAACAGATAGGGCAAACTCCAAATACTTCAAAAGGAGCTTCAACGTTGCGAGGTTGACATAGCGAAGATCACGGAAACGCATTGGCAGGGCAAAGGTCACTTCAAATCATCGGAATACACAATATATTTCTCAGGTACGGAAGATAGGAACATCCACGGAGTCGGTATAGCTATATCCAACAAAATCAACAATTTCGTGTTAGGCTACGAACCAATCAATGATCGAGTAATGTCGTTAAAGCTGAATACGAAACCCTGTGTCATTCATATCTTGGCAGTCTACGCTCCCACTCTTGATGCTGAGGATGAATCTATTGATGAATTCTACCGAACTGTAGAGGCGGCAATCGATAAGATACCGAACAAAGAGCATATGAATTCTCAATCTCTATATTTGCCTTCAAAGCGGACGTTCGCTGTTCGCTGTTCGTTCGCTGTTCGTTTTGCCAACTTTTGCAAAATTTCTTACAGGGCAGTCCGACATGCTTCACACGCCATACTGCCTTGAACTTTTGAATTTGTCTAGGCACAAATTCGCCAACGCATTAATCCTCCGGTCCTGAATCACTTGAAATTTGTTTTATTATTCAAAATCGATTCAGTGCAATTGTTTATATTGGCAAAATTGAAATTAATTTGAACCATATATATCTACTTACGGCAGCAAATATTTGTCCTAAGGTAACCATTTAATTATATGAAAAATTCATCTACTTACTGTAACTCAAATCTAAGCTGATGAATACATATATTTTGTTCAGCATTATAATGCCAAAAGATGAGATTACAAAATGTTCCTACTTACCGATTTTACGATAAGTTCAATCAAAATCCGAAACCAGGAAAAAGTGGCTTGAGTTTACTAAAACACGTGCTCTTTTGAAGGTTATGTTACCGGTAAGAAAGATATCTGCATTTTGCGTCAGTGTTGCCAAATTTCGCGTATATTTTGCATATATAGTACAAAATTCAAATTAATATTATTTTACGCCCGCCAGATGTCAATTTTCAATTTTATGACCTGCTGTGTCAAAGTAACACCTACTGTCACAAAGCAACCACACTTTACATAGTGTTTTAAACGTGCCTCTGTGTTTACTTGAAAAACGGTATTTACAAAAGGAGAACCTTCAAATTGGTCGAATGTGTTCGTATTTGCTAATTTCGTGTGCTATTTAAATAATTCGTGGAAATGATTGCCATCCCATATTTCACATGCCGGGAAAGACTGTATTCAGCTATGCTACTTTGACAATGTAAATACGTAATATATATTACTAGCGGAGCCGGCAAACGTCGGTTTAAACATGCAGAAACATGAAATTAATTAAATATCAAATCTGTTACATGGATATTATTTTACTAATTATCATTTTCATAGAAAGATTCACATCACTAAAGAAACTCGAGATCAGTTGAAGAAAACTTATAATATCACACCATCTGATCGAGCACAGAATGATCCAATGTTGAAGAAAAATAAAATTGAGAGTTTTATTGTGTCGCCTGATGTATGTATATATTGAAAACTCATTAATAAATCATTACTAATAATCATTTGTCGCTTCAATAAAGTTATATCTATTAAATTAGTGATAGAATTCCTATACATTTAATAAAAAATACATTTGTAGGAAGAACGAAAACCATTTAATCCAAGACAATTAAAAAGACAACCGTCTTTAGGGGTTCAATTGAGCACTCTGGATGAGGATATATTAGAAACAGATTCGAATGAAACTGAAATTAATCAATCAGAGAACGAACAACAACAACAGCAGTCAGACAAATCTGCCAAATATATACGCAATGGTCCAAGACGATCGGGGCTCATGGATAAAAGGATCAGTTGGAATGCAAATTTCGATCGGCGATATAGCACAAACGATGCTAGAAGAATCAGTGGCAATGCAAATTTGGAGAAGAGAGCAAGGCTAAGCGAGAGAAAACGAATAACGGAAGAGTTTATTAAGAGGCGAACCGGTTTTCTGGATACGAATTTTAAACGATATTCGAAATTATTAGAGCAAACAAAGGAAGAGTTAGAGGATGCTGTGGCAAAATTACCATCTTCAAAATATGAGTAAGTATTAGCAGGTCTAAATAAGATTAATTAATACTAATTCGCGTAATGTAAACTTTATTCTATTTTAGTCAATGGATTCGTAATAAAGACATAAATTCAATTGTTATGTGTTTTAAAGATTTTGAAAAAGAAAAGTCGTATTTTTTATTACCTGATCCGTTATTTAAATATTATTTAAGCGGTGAATGTGTTGTATTATTTTCAATTATATTAATTCAAAATATTTTAATGCCCAGGTAAGAACTAATTTTGTTTTTCTATTTTTGGTGTTTCTTTATATTCTCATTTTTCTTTGCAACATCTTATATGTTCAACTTTATGCATATCCTTTCAATAGGCTTTCATCCCACTATCAATACTAAACATTCATGATCGAAATTATTATAGTATTATTAATCTACGATATGTAAACAAGTATATGGTTACCAGCATTACCGGCAACACATGGTTTTCATGTCATCAGGCAGATGTCAGTCTTGTTTTGTTCCTATTGTTATATTAATTTCTGTTTTCACGTCTTAGTAGGCAAACATGATAAATGAATAAGATAGTTTATACACTCGTGAAATGTCTCTTTTATAAAAAATAAGAACAAAACTAAACTAGTGGTGACATCTTGTAACATTCACGGTACCCTTAATATTATTACAAACTTGCTGTTAGCTGTTATTTAAAAAGATGGTTGTATGCACTGTTCTCTTTGCGAGTTTACGGGAGTTATTCAGAAACTGTTTCTGTAACTTATATTTGGCTGAGCCATTGCAATTAATATTTGTTGGTGATCTTGTCACTGATTGATTCAATTCTATCCTGGTTGCCAATTGATTGTACTTACTAAGGAGTTTGAAATAATTAATTGTTGATAGGTTCTATGGTCGTATTTACTTGAAGTTATATCACCCTAGAATTTGGGCACTCAAAGAACAAAATGACAAACTTACCACGGAACTTGAACAAATAACTGGAATATGGAAAACTTATTGTGAAGGCTTATTTATACTCTGGGAACACAGATACAAACAGTGAAAGACCCGACTATGAAGGAGAATCAAATATACTATTAAGCGAAGTATATGCAGCCATTAGGAAACTTAGAAATAGAAAGGCAACAGGGATCGATAGACACTGCCAGCGGAAGTCTTAAAGGCGCTAGATGTAAGAGGTCAAAATATTTTCCATCATTTATGCCAGAGAATATGGAAAATACGCTCCTGGCCCGAAGACTGTTCTAATTTATTAGTGCTACCATTTCATAAGAAAGGATCCACGACCGAATGTAGTAATTACCGACTAACTGCTTTGATCAGTCATGCGTGCAAGCTACTGCTATATATTTTGCAAGGAAGACTAGAGTCTTTCCTAACTTATCAAATTGCTCTCGAACAAGCTGGTTTTGTAAAAGGTCGCGGAACCAAGGAACAAATATTAAACGTCAGACAGCTCATACAAAAGGCGAGGAATACCATACATCCATGTATTTATGTTTTGTTGATTACCAAAAGGCATTTGACAACGTTAAATCGCCCAAATTATGGATTATACTGCAAGGGATGGGAGTGCCCACACATCTAATCATTCTCATTAGAAAGTTATACAAAGACAGTACCGCTGTTGTTAAAATTGAAAACGTAACATCGGAGATTTGCGAAATCCATAAAGGTGTCCGTCAGGGATGTGTGCTTTCACCTCTGCTATATAATATATATATATATATATATATATATATATATATGTCAGAAACTCGAGTCACAAAGTAAGTGATATATAATAGTGCTTACGACGTTTTACATATATAATATATTTATAATGGAGTACGTAACAAAGATAATACATTATATATATATATATATATATATATTGTGAGTACGTACTGCGAC
>WYDF02122468.1:0-10113 GCA_009867245.2 Adranes taylori
ACAGAATAGGAGAATGTGGAAACAATCAAGGGAGGCTTATGTCCAGCAGTGGACGAATATGGGCTGATTGATGATGAATTAAAAAACCATTTTCACTTATAAAATAAATAACACAAATAAATAAATAATAAAATTAATATATTTTATATATAAATTTTGCATTTTGTTACTTTTGAAAATTTGTTATTTTGATAGTCTCTCTTAAATAACGAGACTAGTGATGATTAGATAGTGAATAGATAATAATAATGTTCTTAAAATAATACACTGTACATTAACGGGGTCGATATCAGTTCAAAATATTTGCTTTGAGTTAGTTCGTACATTTACTTCTGTAAGAATGTAGACCTATGTCATTTGAAATAACACGTAATATTTATATATTTTTTTGACACAAAATGCATTATCAATATATGAATTATACGAAACTAATAACTTAATGTTAAATACCAATATTATAGAGAATTACAGGATTAATTCCAATAATTACACTACAATAATCAAGTACCATAATCTAAGGGAAGGACAGAGAGAAGAGAGAGAGCGAGGGGGGGGGGGAGATAGAGAGAGAGAGAGAGGTCGCTGTACAGATTTTTAAAACATATTCCACAAATTCTTATGATATTGATTTAATTCGTTATTTGCTCACACGTCATTAACTTCATTAACAAGATTTCTATTTTCATTTTGCGTACCTGTAATTCATCAAAATAAATTCTTCAGGAAATAAGCTACTTCAATAAAACAAGCTCTACTATGGATGATAGATCATATACTAACCAGTGAAATTTTCATTTCCAGCTGAATTACTTTGATTAAAACAGACAATCATTATCCTTTCAAAGGAGATAACTGTAATACAATCATGAAAATACACGTTCAGCTCTACGTTGAACTAATCCATAGTTATTTAGTTAGTTCAACGTTTAAGAATTGCACCATTTACTATTTTATTCCAACTATGTTTATGTTGGGGTGTAAGGGGCGAAAGCGCAAGTAGAGATTCAACTGCTAGCCCAAAAGTCAACGTCACCTGCTCGAGTAGTGGCAAAGCTTACCACCCGGTGCACCATGCCAAACAACTGACGAGGCTCTGACGACCGAGTCACAGCGGTATAACTGTCCATCCGAAGCTAAGGAAATGTGGTTTCGAGAAAAATCTTCCCTATCAACCCGCAATGGCCAGCGTGATAGGGAATATTAGCTAAAATCCCCCGTAGTATATGAAAATACAAGCTCAGCAACGGCCCTCAGTCCCCGGCGGTCCGCTTTCCCTTGACCAAGGTAGCGGTCAGATAAAGATACGGACCGAGGGTGCTAAGAATCACCGGGTTCGACTTGATATCAGAAGAATCGAACCAAACTGGATGAGTGCAGCACAGGATCAAGGACGCTGGACTAGACTACGGGAGGCCTATGTTCAACAGTGGACACAACTTGGCTGATTGATGATGATGATGATGATGATGATGATGATGATGATGATGATGATGATGATGATGATGATGATGTTCACGTTAAAATTTCCCTCTTTTATTTTTCTACGTTTTGGCTGCCACTCATCTGTTTCCTAAAGATGTGTCCATGTGCCTCAACCTCCTGTCTTCTATGATGTCACTTTTATATACATTTGTTCTTGCTTCTATTTACATAATTGTAATTCCCTCGTTTTAAAATTGCGTTGCGGTTCCTATTGCATTCTTTTTGAATTCTCTACAATCATCAGGGCCGACCGCAGGGAAGGGGAGCAGGGAAGGAAAAATCCCCCGGACTAGGGCCATTACGGGTATTATGTAAAGTAAAAAATTTTCTTTTTAGGGAAATTTCAACGAGTTGTGTTTGGGTGCCATCGCTATAACTCATATGAAATATTATTCAATTGGAAAGTGAAATAAAAGAAAATATGCATTGTAGGCAACTCAGTCGGAGTCAGTTACTTGTAGGAATCTGTTACGGTCAGTACTTACTCACCGGTAATCGTGCTTATAAATTATTATGTTTTCCTTTTGGGGTTGGGAGGATACCCGCTTGATTTTTTATCCTCGGAGCACTTGTTGGCTCTGGGCGGCCTGACAATCATCAAGTCTTCCTTATGTAAATCAATTCTCGCACTCTATTCACTATCGTAAAATTAAATAAATTATATGTTGAACAAGTTTGGGATACGATTTATTTGGGATACACAGCATGAATTCTTTTTAAGCCTTATCGGAAAACGTTCCACATGTCTAGAAAAATGGCTTAGAAAAATTGGTATCAAGCAACCCATATTATATTAAGCTCTCTGGTAACCCTAATTACGCCTGTCTGTTTTTGTAATTATACAATCTTGATATTTGAGTTACATTCTACATTTCCTAATATATCAAAGAAAGATACAATTCAATGAAGGTCTGTTTCCAGAAATAACAGATAACAGATATACGCAGCGCATCGCTGGGAGACGCTGGAACGTAGTTAAAATAATCAGTTAACAAAATATTTACATTGTTATGCGGTACTTGTAAAAAAATAAATAGTAACCATATAGATTGTAACCATAATTGTTACATAATTTACTCTCCAGCAAAGCAGGATCGTATTATGATTCTCTGAATAGAACCATCATACAGAATTCTCATTTCTTTGTAATACTTAATGCTTTTACATGAGCCTCGAGGAGTGATGAAAAAGTGGCTTATTTTGATTATATAAAAATAAAAGAGTAGAGACTAGGTACAGAATGATTTGTTATGAATTGTTCTTTGGTCCTGAAGGTGGTTATGGACGAAACTTCTCTCACAAGACCCGTCAATATTTGAATATTAGGTCGTGGATGCTGGTTAGATCAAATTGTCAAACGGTTGTTATTAACGGAGATCCATCCATTTAATAGGATCGTAGATGTGAAATACGTTATTGAAGATGTGGAGAATACGTTGTTCAATCTTGATAAAAAACGCTGATGAGTGGTTATTGGTTAGTGTTTAACGGATCTCAATAGCTATTGAAGGGATGGGCGTTCCAGTTGTTTGTTGATGACGAATTTTTGCTTTTCTTGGTGGCTCTAACTTGTTAGTATATCTCTTTTAAACCAAACTTTCCTGATGGCGGCCCCTTCTTGATTTCATCGACGTAACGGTTGATGGGAAAGAGCAATAAAATGAACGTGCGAGAGAAAAAAGTAAAAGAAAAAAGAACGAAGATAAGGTAATCAAAAGATTTGACTGAAGTTAAGTGTGTCCTATCACTCTTAGTTTTTTATTGTAGATTTTTCTTGATGATTTTTATTTTAACATAAATTGTATGGGGCTACTGTGAACAAATCTTAGAAAGATAGACATTCTCATTTTAATTGCAAATTTTGTCTTCGAATAGCGCGAACAATCCGTGGCGGACGAAGAACACAATCCTCAAATTGCGTCTCATCGATATTAGGTTCTGTGCACCATTTCTATGCGAATTCTAGCGGTGATACACTCCTTGTGTATTATAAGTGGTGATGGGTCTACGTCACCAAAAGCTCAAGAAACATCGAACTGAAATCGCAGTAGAACTACCAACTAATAAGATAAGACTATTATGACCATTAAAGCCATAGAGACGAAAATCGTAACGGCCTGCTGTAACCGCTGACCTCAATAAAATCGTAGGACCTAACGAAGAAACATTTCTATTGAAATTCACGAAAAGGAATAATCGAAAACAATAATGATTCAAAATAAATATTATTGGAATGGTTTGTACAAAGACGTACGAAGCTTTATTAAAAGGGGTCCAAAATTTCAACGCCGTAAAGGACAGAAGAATTTGAAAGATCCAGATTTATTCCAGTAGGTGTAACCAATTCCAGTAGATCTATCTTTTCAACAAAGTGGGATAGACTTGTCAGGTCCACTACGAAAAATAAAACAAAAATACGATTGTCTTCGCTACGGATTATGCAGGGTATTATGTTGATGCCAACGCTCATCTGGGAAATCAGAACAAGTTGTGAAATTTTTATTGGAAAATATTATCACACGATATGGATGTCCTGAAATATTATTATCAGATAGAGGTAAAACATTTCAATGGAAATGGTGACAGAACTTATAAAAATGATGGGTGGAATGAATTTATATATCTGACGACTGAGTCAATATAGACCAAGTTGTAATGCTTTAACCGAAAGATTTAATAAAATCTATCTGAAATATTGAGCTTCTATACGGCAACAGATCAGTCAGATTGGGATTTATTGTTGCCACATGTTGTGTTTGCTTACAATACAACAAGTCACGATACGACAAAATACCCTGCTTTTATGTTAGTTTTTGGTAGGAAACCAATTATGGCCACAGATGTAGCATTATGATTACCTGTCATTAATGAAACTGCACAAAGTTTACGAGAAAGATCGTGGGCAGTACGTAGCTTAGCTGTTGAAAATACAAGGAATAGACTATATTATTGGTGACTATATTATATTATATTATATTATTGTAGACAATATTATTGGTAAAATAAAAATATTTAACTTACATTGAAACGCCAGACATTATAAACGCGGAGTGTTTATATTAATTGGCAAAATAATAAAATCTGCTACCCAGCCCCCTAAAGAACCGCTTGTATATTTTTGTGTTAAAGTCACCCTGCTGAGAAGCTAGAAGATGTGAGCATACATTGCACTCCACGGCAAATTCAGTATCTCTATTTTCAACTAATTAGAAGCCTATTCAAAAACTCTCTTCTAATTCGCGAAGAAAAAATAGTTTTTGCAGCTGCTGCTTGCAACTTCGGCAGGACTCGTTATACGAGAACACCCGAGAAGTTGGACCACAGGTGTTTAGATTCTTCGTTAAAACTTGTGCATGAATCAAAATATCTATTAATAGAATGTTTTATATTTTACAACGAATGGAATTAGCTTCTAATTAGGTAGAATCTTAGAATTAAATACGTAGAGTAGTTCTTATCGTTACAATAGTTTCAACTTTTTCAGGCCATATTCAGACAACAAAACCTGATTATCGTGGAGAATTTTAGCGTTTAACTTTAGGTGGTTGTATAGCTTTAGGTTGAATTTAGATGAAAAGAAGCAACAAGGGCGAAGACTTAGAAAGGGCAGTTAGTGCTGTACAGGAAGAAGATATGTCGATAAGAGAGGCTGAAAGAACTTATGGGGTGCCGTTCAATACGATTCAGGGGCGAGAATCGTTTTTTTTTTTATATCAATTGTAAGAGACCAGGACCGTAACCTATGTTGGGGACACATTGTGAAAAATAAAATGGAAATAAAAGAGATACTAAAAGGGAAATAAAAGTGTTCAAAAATGAATTACCATCAAAATGATGGTACAAAAGTTTTATGAAGCAACATAATTTAACCTTCCGGCAAACAGAAATTCTTTCCGCCGCTCAAATTGCAATGGCCACGGAAAAGGCCAAGCAAGAGTTCTTGTAGAATCTTACTAATGTAATGCAGGAGCTCAAATTCATTGGTTCAGAAATTTACAATGAAAATGGTCTGATAATGGTGAAGAAAGATGGCAAGATTGTTGCACCCAAAGGAACCAAAACAGTGCCCATGAGAAATAGTAGAAGAGGTGACAACATAGATGTGGTCGTCGCAAATGCAACTTCAAGCGCAATTTCTCCACTAATGGTTATCTACAAAAGAGCCAGGCTCTTATGAAGGGAGTCTCAGAGGAATTTTGTATCATCGCCAAAGGAATTTATAGGCTCTCACCATTGTTTCTAAAGTTCGTAACCAGCATATCTCCTAAGCGCCTCGTACTTCTCCTTCTAGACGGCATGGACTTCTAATTTGTCTAGAGAAACTTTGAACGACGGAAAATAATGTCCAATTTCTTATGTTTCCTCCTCATACTACGCATATATTCTAACCCTTGTGATATTTTCTGGTCGCTCATAAAGTCTTTCTCTGAAGAATACACTAAATTGATGCGTAAGAACAAATGAAAAAGCAAAATCCGATATCTGCAAGGTACTAACTCCAGGCTGGCAAACAGCAAATACTCCAGCCAATAGATTGGGTGGATTACGATGAAGTGGTGTCTGGTCTTTAAATTCTTCTACAGTTCACGTTTATCGTTTGATGGATAGTAATAATACTGCTCCTGTCTCTGCTAGACTGAATGGTGAGCCACAACCCGGATGTTCATCTAACTCTAGCGAAAGTTGTTCTAAATAAGTAGGTGCGTTATTATTTAGGAAATATTGATTATTAGGAAGTCTTTAAGAATCAATTTCAAACACAGGATGGACACGTGCTATAGGAACACCACACAACACAAGAAGGCACAAATAAAGCGAGCGACAGTTTATCTCTCTCTGTTCCATGTGAATAGTAAGCGTTGCGCGTATGGTGTGTTGCGCGAAATGGTAAGCGCTGAAGTTCACTTACCGAAGAATACGTGACAACATGAACTATTTATTTCCTGTGTAATCAGCACCGTCCAACGTTCAATATGATTTGTCATTTATTACAGCTCAGTTTTTATTAGACCGTTGTACAGGTGTCTCTAACTTTACGAAGTAAACGCCTTTACATTTCTAGCTGCTTTTTGTATATTTTGTAGCTGATTTCCGGTTTCTTGGCTGTAACAAAGCATTGTTAAGAGATATAGATTAAATTACGTAATCCTTCATAATAATTGAATTAAATAAATCAAATTTGGGAGTCATGAATTAGAAATGAACTTGAATGCATGTTTTATTTGTAAATAATAAAGTTACGAAGACGCCACGTTCTCGCGCAACGCTTACCATTTCTCGCATGCAACAGAGAGAGGTGAACTGTCGCTCGCTTTGCTGTGTCTTGTTGTGCTGTGTGGTGTTCCGATAGCACACACAATATCTACGTTTAATATGAATTGCGTTTGCTGTATATAATATGCTGGCTGGCCCCGTTCACTGGTATGTTATAATATACCGCGCTGATACCGCTGACTGCCACATTCTATTCTAAACCATTCTATTGTAAAACCCATTCATGCTATTGTAAAACCGAGTGTTACATAGTATTGTGTGGAGAGACCATGTCAACGAGGAAAGTAACGTGTGATGGCTTCCCGTAGGCATATGTAACAGAGAAAAAGTTAAGCGAAGGCTCCCGTCTATAAATAGGGATATTTTTGGCATAATAATTTAGTTCTAATTTTGAGAACTCGAATAAAAGCCGTTGGGAGCTGCTGCTCCGAGCGGCTTTTCTTCGAGGACGGCCAGCATCAGAGTAGCGAAGCCAAGCCAGTCATGCAGAAAACTGTAAGCAGAGCGAGAGTCGCTGAGGTAGTAACACATTTAGTGTGCGATTTTCTCTATCATACACTGTTCTGTTAATCACATGTATATTGAATAGTTTTGTTTCTCTTCCCACCTTTATATTCACTTACTTCCTATATAACTAGAGTGTATACTGCTAGCTAGTGTGCATTACAGTTAATGGTAGTCACACGGCAACAGTAATAGCAGTGTCCATTACGGTGTTACGCGCTTGTAGTACTTTCATTTTCCCCTCATTCTACTGTGGTGTATACTCTGGCTAGTGCGCAACACGGTTAGTTGTAATCACTCAGCAACAGTAACACTAGTGCGCATTACAGTATTACGCGTCTGTAGTAAGCTCCCAAGAATGTTGAGTCTTCCAATTATTCATATCGTGTTTTAGATTTATCCCCGCCCTCCCGTTGTAATATCAACTGTTTGTATATGCTTTCCGCATTTTTACTGTTTTGATGTTATTTTTATCACCTCGCTTTTATTTTGTTTTATTATTATGCATATGTACTGTTTAATATAAACACCTTGACTATTTTATTTTATTTTGTTTATGATAATTTCGCTAGTTTGTTTAGCTGCCATTATTGCTTCATCAATTTAATTTTACATTTGATTATTGACATTTAATTGAGCATTTATATTTCTTTCTCTGCCTACATTATCTGAGGACCAATCGGCGGATTTTGTTAAATCGTTAATGCTATTTCACTAATTAGTAGTAAGTTTATTTCAGCTGCCCACAAGAACGTGAACCACTGGTTTAGTCACAAGACTAGAAGCTGCCTGTATAATCAGTAAGTCACTGATGACCGAAGGAACGACACTGTCAGATTCTAACGTGCGGTATCACGTTAAACGCACCTGGCGCCCGAGTGTACATATTTCCGAAGGCTGTTATATTCTGTAATACTTAAGATATTTGTTTGCGCCATCGGTGATAGTCGCTAAGGCTCCCTATTACCAGCGTCGCGAATGGGAGTTTGTCACATGGCATTAGATCATTTCCTCGTATTTATTTCTGGCATAAACATGTGATATGTTGAAGTTTCTGCAAAGTTTTCTTAATGATTGTCCAAATTTTCCAATAGAGTCCCATTTGAAACTACAAGTTCAATCCGCCATTGACATTAACATTTATTAAGTGTAAATAGCTTATAGACTTCATAAAATGAAATATATTGGCTCCGATGACTTTTTCCCTATCTAGTACTTTTAAAGCTTTACTACTGTTTGTTTATTAGAAATCCTCATAACTGAAAGCATTAAAAGTTAATTTTATAAAATATGTATGATAAACCTTTCTACAAATACAGGAATGAGAATTATTTGATTTGGCGAGTTTTTATTTTAATAACAAAGTTAACAATAAACACTGTTTTATGTCGCTTCCACTTTAATGTATGTCAATACGAGATATAATAAAAATTATAATAACGATACGTCTAGACAAATACAATGCGTTATAAACGAAAACTCTTGTTGATATTTACTTTTACAACTAAATCGATTTATATCAACTTAGCTAACAAAGTTGACAACGAACGAAATAAAAAGCAATAAAATTAAACACATGGAAGAAACGTAACGAAAGGAAGCCCTTTTTTTGTTTTATGGAAAAATGTTGGAATTAATGTCCCTCTTCTAATCTTACGATCAGTTAGGTTAATAATATTAGCTCAGCTATTTTATAGGTCAATATATCTTAGTTATCTATTTTGCTTTCCTAAGTTCTTTGACATAAAACTTGAAGTTTATTATTATAGGTATTTGTTGTAGCGTGACTAAAAGAAGATATTTATCATTTATGGATTAGCAAAGTTTTTTAAAGTTGAGTATGGAATGTTTAATTCTAAACAAAAATTGACGTTTTATTCGATGTAATATTTCTTAATATACGTACTGATCCAATTCGGTACTTTCTGTACAAGACATCAAATACATGCCGCAAACTATTCTAATGTACTAATAAATATTAATAGTATAGTTATAGGTAAAAAAGAATAAATAAAACTAACAATTTTTTTCTTATACATTTCTGCATACTGTCCATGAGCTAATAAGCGTGTGTTCTGACTATGTCCAATCAACGTTGAACATGAAATCACAAAAAATTCAGTATTTTTATTTTCTAGAGATATTTTTTTTTGCTTGTGTTAAGGTTATATAATAGGGTACTTCTTTTAAAGACCCATCGTATAATTTAATTTATCAATAAAAATTACTTTACTTTAATACTCGTATCTTTCATATCAAATAGAAGTCACGTACGTTTACAAACTGTTCATACGGAAGGAAAAATTGAGCTTAGTGCTGCAAGGTGAATGCAATCAGCAAATAGCAAGTTAATGATTTTTTTTAATTACGATAGACATTGTTTTGTATATGCCAAATTGAAAGCAAATGTCTAAAAAATATTTGAGCCCTTTAAATGTTGTGTAAGTTGTACATTTCTTTTTTTTTTTACATTTTTTTTTTTACAAATTCAGCTTGTTATTTAGTTTTAATTCTGTATATATTGTTGATTTCTGTTCATAGACAAAAGTTGCTTTTTAATAGTCATTTGGCCACAACAGTGATTTTACCGTTACAAGTTGTTTCTGTTGTCGCTGTTATATTACTATTCTGTAAAAAAAAACGTTATTTTTAATGTATTATGAGTTTTATTTCTGTATTTGTTCACTTAAAGTGTTATTTTTAATATATTTTATAAATTACTCTTACAACTCCACTAACTAAAACCCTAACTACCTTAACTACCCTAACTAAAACCCCACTCCCTGTTGGGATTGTATATTGTTGGGAGATTGGAGAGTTTGTTTGAAGGAGGCTTTAGGATTTATCATCCTC
>WYDF02122479.1:0-10113 GCA_009867245.2 Adranes taylori
ATATACATTGAATTTTGAGGTTTTCGCGAGTGTGATCTGATGAGTAGTTGTTTGTCTTCATTTCAGGCATTTCAGTGTGCCAACCTTTCGCTAAAGTCACATGTGGCATTGTCGCGGCTTAGAGAAAGTCTGAAAGCTTATTGTATAATGCGTTTCGCATAAGACCTTGTTATTCTCATTTCTACGTCAGTGCTTTCCGCACCTGGTACGGTGACGTATGTTGTTGTGTCTACATATGTAATTGATGATGGTCGTACACTGGGTGGTTGAGTGGATACTGATGGGGGCCGTACAGTAGATGCATTTTTGTCTGGTTTGTTGTTGATGTCACCACCATACGACTACCATGTGACCTACAAATTCTTATCTTTGAGCCGTGAACCTAGCAATTCTGATGTAAGTATCCAGATGTATTCAGATGTAAGTAGCGAATCAAATTGTTCAATTCAGTTTGTGTAAATGGTTGTGGAGCAGAATTTCCAGGTTCGTACTCAACTTCGTTATGTTCGGTTTCTTCACTTGATTCAAATTCTGAACCATCTACTTCAGGTAAATATTCTGGCTGCATAGGCACTGGTACATCTGGATCATCAGGACGTAAAGCCGATGAAGATTTGGATAAACGATGTTTTTTTTTATTCTTTACATTGAAACCTTGAACACCGGTTGAACAAAAGTAACAATTATCACTATGATTTTGTGGCTCTCGCCAGACCATCTGAACGCCAAATCTGAAACAATGTTATTCACCCTATGACCACTGTCTCAGTCATTCAACATACGTAGAGCAAACATAGTGGGGTGCCCAAGTTTTGTCTTGATCTCCAACTTTTACACCGAAGAACGCGATACACTTGCCGCACGGACTGTATTTTCTGTCTTTTCTGTCGAACTGTCTTTTATGTCTTTTCTGCCTTGACACAATTAAGTCACCACAAATGTAACAGAAGGAATCTGCAGACTTTTAGAGCCTCTTGACGCCATTTCGAACACTGTATGTTTGCTTTTTAGCGGTTATCCGCCGATACAAACACTTTTGATCACGGAGGATACGTACCAACAGTTACGTCAACATTGACAGCCAGCTGAGATGTACAACACGTTTAATGACGAAAGTGCTGCCATGTGTCGGCTTATTATGTCAAAGATTTGTTTTCATCATAAACCGACAGATGGCAGCATTTCCAATGTATTTAACCGGTCGATTGCTCTTCCAATTGAGCTAACGGGCACTTATTCGAAGACACAAGTAATTTTTAAAATGTATTTGTTTTCCATATCTATTAAGATAGGCAACTTATATATCAGGATTTGTTTTGGCAACTTATATATCAGATATGGTGTTTTCAGATATCAGATATTCCAAGAATCTATTAAGATAGGCAACTTATATATCAGGATTTGTTTTGGGCACCAATTGGAAGAGCAATCGACCGGTTAAATACATAGGAAGGTCCGGGTTCTAATCATAATTTACTCATAATTTACTCTAGTAAATAATGCCAGCGTGGAGGTTTAATCACGAAACGTCAAATATTCAAGATAATAATATTTGTCTAATATAATAATAACAAGTTCGTGTTTAGCATTTCTTATTTGATCCATGGAATTAATGTAACATATATTTTAATCAAATGTTATATCTTAGAAACTTTAGCTCTTACGCAAAAACTTAATGCCATATTTGAATTCAGGATATCCAATTCATATAAAATCTGCTCCAAATTCTCCGGCACCAAAACATTTATAAGTAAAATAATTATTTTACTTCAACTCACCAAATCCGTATCGCTAAACCCAGTTCTCTAAATTCTAAAAGAGCACTACATGGCAATCGTTTTATGCAATAGTAATTTAAATAGGCGTAACTATAGACTATAGATACGCTACGAATGAGATAAAACAGAGCCACTACTTGTCTACTTTTCTACTATCTAAAACATAATACTTTATTTTACGATTAACAGATTGTACCGCAAATGGTACATGGATAGCAGAAAATGCAGGCCTAATATTCGATATTCTAATGGTTGATGACAAAGTTGATATTAAAACAAGAAGTCTTCTACAGAAAACAAAGGAAGGGTTTCTACGTAAAGCCGATTGGATTTTTCTAGGACGAAAACCATTTAGCAAGGATAATTTTATTATTATCACCGCTGTTAATACAAGGAAGAATAAGATTGCCACATTTATGGGTAAATTTTTAAAAATATTTATATTTGCATAAAGAAAGAGACATATAGGTTTTGAATATCATAAAATCATCGCACATTTTGCTGAACTCTAGTAATTAATTTCTTACAGGCTGGAAAGAAACCACTAAATATAATAATTAAAAAATAAATAAGATAATAATATCATTGTTTGGATTTGGAAACCCTTTTGCCCACTGACGAGGATGTATGCTTTCCAGCATTTTCTGTGCTTGACTGCTGGGTGCCCTAGCATTTGCTCTGTTAATTGTGAAAGCCCTGCTCCTGTTTATGTCATGGACGACCTGCTTTTGTAACCCTCGCAATAGTGAAATATTTTGTAGATATTTGGAATGGATCGCAAGTTGTGCCATTGATTAATTGGTTGAAATTCCATTGTCGGGGACTGGTCTGGAACGGAACCAAAAGAAAACTGGATAAGGATTGGCTGCAAGGGAGGGTTAGATTCAGTAGACAAATTGTTGAATGTCACGCTTTATAGTGATGCTACTCCTTGTTTGTCTCCAAATTATTTTTTGTGTTTTCATTTTTAAATAATGATAGAATGGAGGAGTATTCCAAGGAGCGATTTGTTGTTTAGTGTTGCTGACTTTGCTGCCCTTTTTCGGGGCTTGCGGTTATTTGATTTGAACCATTACTCTGCAGTTTGAAGGCCTTGTCTAATTTTTTTTTTCTTTGAGAAATAGTTGTGAGATTTTATTCTAAGTGTTGTTCATTAAATTTAGTACATTTTTTTTTCTAACGCACTGGGAGTTATAATATTGGAACGTGGATTTTTTTGCTCTTCATTTTTATTTCAGTTTTCATCTCTGTTTGCAATTCTTTAGAAATCTACTTGCACGAATTATTCGTGCAACATTATCCGTAGTTGCTCGAATTATTCGTGCGCAAATTATTAGGTAGTTGCATGAATCATTCGTGCAATTGAAACCGATGAAACCGAAATTGTACTCTTTTGTTTAATCAGTCTTGCAACGCTGAACACTGTCAAGAACACTATTA
Organism: Adranes taylori; assembly: GCA_009867245.2. Taxonomy (NCBI): domain Eukaryota; kingdom Metazoa; phylum Arthropoda; class Insecta; order Coleoptera; family Staphylinidae; genus Adranes; species Adranes taylori. Next base: position 3,219 of record WYDF02122479.1, read on the forward strand.
AGATTGTGGTGAGAGGCTTTGTTGTGGGAAATTGTTGCGGATTTTTAAAGGAATTTTTCCATTTTCCATGATAACGTTTATCCATTGCTGAAATATCTTAGTGAAATCACTCACCTTCTTCGTCGCTCACAGCGCCGAATTTTCAGGAAAGAAGTCCAAGTGTAAATCCAGAAGATGTAATTTTAGGGGCATGTTATATTCCGGAGCTTCATAAAAGAGTTTTGAAACTGGTTCTCAGTCAAAGCATTCAGTTATGACCTTTGAAAAAACTTCCACGTAGCTTTTTCAACCCGATTCGAAGTCTCTTCAAAATCATGGTCCTTTATAAGCTCCATAGTCCTTTGTAGGCCTACAAATATAGACCATTTTTTTATTTTAAGCTGACTGATCCTAGAGAATTTGTTCTGTAAGTATAGAAAATCTGAACCACTTTTACCCAAAGCCTTAACAAAAATTTTCATTAATCCGATTCTGATCTGCAAGGGAGGTGTACTTGTTCACGATTTACAAGTGGTTGAGAAGTTTCGTTTTTTTGTCCAGATATCAAATTTCTTTCCGACCATTACTTCCTGACAAGATGATTTTTGCGATCTCTACTATCCCACTCGCATAGAAAACAATAATATTTAGTATATCCTTGTTGGAGGCCTAACAAAAGTGCTGTAACTTTCCAATCGCCATATATATTCCAAGAATACTGTTGGTATTTAATCTTCGGTAGCAAAATCTTCATATTGACATACGTCTTTCATATGGGCTGCATAAGCAAGAGGAATCGAAGGTATCTCAGTTCCAATAAGAAGAAGCACGCCTTTTAAACTGAGTTTAGAGAAATCTATAAATAACCTCGATTCCTTCGGATCCTGACGGTCTCCTAATTTAACCAGTATTTAATCAACGTCACTGCCTTCTGCGGAAAACAAATTTTGGAGCTCTTGTTCGCGTCGACGGTGGGAAGAAATTGTTGTTCCCTTCTCAAGGAGATTCCAACCTTATAATCGGAACGCCAAAGATTCTGCAATTCTGAATCTTTGACTAGATTAGATCACGAATTAGATCATTGAGTTCAGACTAATTGATTCTATGAGGTTCTGCAGACTTGAATGTGAACTCCAATTTTCAAGTGACACTCGGCTTGGAAGCTCGTCGCTGTGAGAAACATGCCAAATAGCTGAAGAGAGCTTGGGATATTTAATAGAGAGCTTGGTCTTGTTTGTTATTCCAGCAATTTTTGTAATGCAGAAATAACAGTCCGTGGAGTGGTCCTTTGGTTTCCTGTATAAATTTTGAGTGCGTCAATAATAAATTAATTCATTTAATGCATAATAGATTTTGTGTACCTATGCTGCTATATAATTTATAAATTTATCGCCTCCACCCTCTAAAGCTCGACACTGATTTCGTGAAATATTACAACGTAATCAATAAAATATAATAATTTTTTTCGCAGGTGAATCTAAAACATGCGATCAATTGGATATTATTCAAGGTTCTTGGTTATCGGTGTCCCATTCACGCGACTGTCTCAGTTTGGGTACTACAAGCGAATTGATTGGTGATGTTTTCAAACGTGATACGCTACAGGAGTGTAAGAAACGTCACCTGAAACAGGTGCAGGAGAACAATACGAAAAATCGGCGAGCCGCACACCGCCAAAAACATGTTAAATCAATTTTACTATAAAACTTTTTTATAAACAAGATAGAACTTACAAACACTAAACCATTAAAAAAAACTAATTTATTAATGTATGAGTTGTAATCATTTTTAAATTATATTTTATTGTATTTAGTATATTTTTTACTACATTAAACCTTTATTATAGTATTTTGTGATTGTTCTTGTTCGGTAACAAGATTTTTGATTAGTGTTGTAATAAAAATACTTCTTTATTTTTACATTTATTTAATTATTCACTCTGGTTTCGGCTTCACCCCATCATCAGGTGAAATGTAATTAAGCTATAAAATATTGCACGTTTTGTTACTGCACGTTGTATACTTTGTTTTAGCACTTGTAAAACATGTAAATTTTGATTTAGCACTGGAACTTAGCAGATTTCGTAACTCAATTACATTTCACCTGATGATGGACAGAAGCCGAACCCGGTATAATAAACAAATAAATAAATGTAAAAAACATTTATTACAAGACCACAATATTTTGTATCTGAAAGTCAATGGTTCTCAAATTTTAAAACCTATGAAGACGTAATTATTAATCTTATTTTAAAGTTTACACTTTATTCGAAGTCGTATAGTACGTATAATAGCATAAAGAAGGCGGTACTTGCTTCAAGTCCTAAATAAAATATTGTATATTTATTTTTCGCTTACACAAATATTCCATACATTAATTAAAGTGTACAACGTCGTAGGGATACCAACTCGGCCCAGCCCAAAAAGAGTAGACAGATAGATAGGTAGATACATTTATTGGCATAATTAAATTCACATACAAATAAATATGATAAAAACTAGGATTTTTAACATCACTATAACCTAAATACTTTAACCCATTACAGTTCCTTTACAAATTAAGCATAAAAAACTCAAAACAAATGACAACAATTCTAGAAAACAAATAAAAACACAACAAAAAACTAAATTCAGCAATTCTTTAGAAATCCAGTTTCTTTAACCCATACATTAATAATCCAAGATATAGAAGGGGAAGGATCGACAAAGACCTTCCCTCTCTATTCACTGCCACATCTTCCTTTATCCTCTCATGTTCTCCACACCCCCTATTTCTGAGCCTTCTCTCCGTTCATTTTTTTACTCTCCCCCTCATTGCACGTACTCCTACTTTACCATATCTTCCCACCTGTTCATATTCCTCCGTCCTTCCATCCAATCTCCCTTACTCACCTTTCGTCTATACCTCCCTACATCCTACTTTCTGATCCACTCGCATATTGCTATTTTTACCTTAACCCAAATCCCTCTTACCTCGACCTACTATCCCTATGTTCCTTTTTTCTCTTATCGCATTGATCACTCTTTCCATTATTACCCTCCCCCCCCCCTCTTTTCCAAAGCATATCCTCCCATTCTCTCCCATCCTTCTCTCCTCTTCATTCCAATGCAGCCCCCCACATGCATCCACGTTTCTTCATCCATTCCAGGCACTCTACATCTTCTCCCTCTTTCATTCATCCAGTACCTATTACACCGCTCTTCACTTCCACACCTAAACCTCGCAATCATCATTTGACCGACTATCTTATCCTCCTTTCTTGCCCCTCATTTTTCTCACCACCTTTTCCATGAAGGCCCTTCCAAACCCATCTTGCCCATAGCATCTCCTCCAATTCTCCCCTTCCGATCTCTCCTCTTCATTCCACTGCATCACCACACACTCGCTCATCCAATGTATCCACATTTCCTCCCCCCTCCCACACACTCTACACATTCTCTCTCTTTCATGCATCCAATACCTCCAATACCAAAAAGAGTACATTTCTTAAAAAAAAATTGTACACATATTTTATATAGCAAGACTACATAATTTTACTTGTCAAAAAGAGTACATGAACATTTTATATAGCAAGAGTACATAATTTTAAAATCTAAAAAGAGTACATGTACTCTTTAAAAAGTACAATTGGTAACCCTAACTACGTGTAATAGTTTTCTGTATGCACTTAGACTATATATATATATAGTAAAAACGATATAATATATATATATAGTCTTTGATTAAAGTTACAACTATTTATATCGGGTAACAATAGCAGATACGGAAAAATTACATTTTATGAAATTTTGAAATCAAATATAGTACATCTTAGCAAATCGGATTGTTAGTGCCGGACATAATATCATAATATTATAATTTTAATTTCAGAATGGTATTCTATATGTAAATTGGAGTAGAATTTACATATTGAATATACAGAGTGTATTTTTTGATAGGGATAGTACTGCTATCTCCTAAAGTAGAAGAGAGACAGAACAGGTAAAGAAAACAGGTTACAAACATCAGCAATCAAATTTTCAGACCAAGTATTTGAAATATTTTTTTGTTGCATAAGTAACATACTTAAGTTTCTCGTCAACATTAACATATGTCATACAACGTTTCGTAACTGTGCAAACACCATAAACGTTTTTTCTTTTTAAATACTCGTCTGGATTTTTTTTTTCATCAAATCGTTTCCAAATTTGTAATAAGTTGGTATAGCATCTAATTTTATTTTTTAAAACAAAATAAAATTTTATGTCTGTTAGACTATAATTTTCCTAGAACATAAATGCTCATACATGAAATTCATTTATATAATTTTTCTAATCGGGCTGATTTTTCAAATCCGGTCCATTTTAATAGATATCCAAAATAATTGTTTATAGAGCTGAATAAGAAGAGAAATACAAAACAACAGATTTCGTAGAAGGCAAGCGTTAATTTTTTTGCTTTTGACCTTGCTTAACTTTAATTTTACTGTTTCAATATTTATAATAAGTAAAAATGAATTTAAATCACGTTCCTTATTTTAGACTAGTAGAATATTGCATGGCTCTAATTATAATGTTCAAATTCTACATTTATGAAAGATCACAAAAAATGCGAAAAACATCTGGCTAGCACGAGAGGCGATGGCGAGCAGTCTGGCGTGCCTTAGCCGTGAATTCGCTTACATATTAATTCCCAGGTCCCCATATTTGCCGTTATTTTCCACACTGCCGTTTTGAGTCACTTTTTTCCCACATCCGCTTTGCGCAAAATTGAAATCCTTAGGTCTTACACATATTCCCCAAGTTTTATTTTTTTAACTTTCATAGGAATTGAGATATTTAATGTAGTACAATTGCCGTTTTCGAGAAAATGGATCGTAAATTTTACAAAATAAAAAACAAACTATAAATAGGTTAAATTGTAATTTAACAAAAAAACGTTTCTAATAAAATTGAACGAGCTTGTAGTAAGCAAAAAAGTTATTCAGCTATTCTATCTTTTATAGTTCCTGAGATATATCGAAAAGTTTGTAAAATTTTAAACGTGGCAACGTCGCGTTCTACACCAATTTCAGGCATGGTACTAATTTCTTTCGACGCATAATACAAGATACTACAGGCGATCAAAGATACTACAGGTCTTCTAATTTTAAAACTGAATTTCTCAATAAAATAATGACTTTGAACCCCTCCAAAAATTATAATGTGCACCTGCCACTGATACCAACATTTATTCAATTGCAAAAACAAGTTATATGTCTTAGTCTTATAGGTCTCATACAACGTAAAATATTTTTTTCTATAACTTTGCATATATTTGCTATTATTTAGGCCTTACATGTATATATGACTGTTGAAGGTCGGTTGCCATGGCGACAAGTTGCGAACTTTTAAGTCATTAATGGTCATATGTTTGAAACGATAATCGTTAGACCCATCATGTGTGGCATCATTTTAAATAGAATTACAAGGGCTATTGAAATGTATAAAAATATACAGGATATTAATAAAAAGTTTGTTGAAAAAATGTTATTGCTCACAGTTCAGTATATTCAGTTGTTCGTATTGGTACAATTGAGGCTTCTTAGACATACATATACTCCCTGAGTTTCATTTTTCCAGCTTTCATAGGAAACGAGATGTTTAGGACAGAAATATTTTATTCAAAGTTAAATTTCTCTGACACTAAGTCGTCCGTCTCTTTTAAACTCACTTAGTCCCTTAAATATGAAAGGAGCTTTCGATACAAGAAATTTAAGCAAACTTACAGCGAAACTTTTCGAGAAAATGGACCGCAAGTTTAAAAAAAAACACCCGGTATATATATTAAATTGTGATTTTGGAAAAAACGTTTCAAATAAAATCAAAGGGGTTTTAGATATGCTACAAAACAAAGTTTATTCGAATGCCCTATCTTTTCAGATATGTTCAAAAATGTTTTCAAACTTTGAACGTGGCAGCAAGACAGACATCTTTTGTTCGACGCATAATACAAGCGATTATATGTGTGCAAAATTTCAGGCTTCTAGTTCAAAAATTGAATTTTTTGTAAAAAAATGGCACATTTCCAACATATTGGATTTATAAAAAAATTAAAAAATCACTTTTGCGGAACACTTATGAGTGATGCTTGAACGTAGTCATACGTACGTACATACGTACAGACACCGAGAACTTTCTTGTAAATTTTTGAGCAAGAAAAATGGTTTTGAAAATTTTCTTTTTATGGTAAATTGTTCCATGGAGTCTCCTCTTCGAATTACATATAAATGGTTTGCACTGATGTGAATACAAGAGACGTACTAAGATGAAATACAAAAAATGGTCAAAACATCAATCCTATATTTTTCGTATACCTATACGTATTACATACGTATATGGTAATGATAAAGATAAAAAGAAAGCCATAAAAACTGAGCGCAATGTATATTCTTCTCCCCTCTTTCTCAACTGGCTGTCTCTAAAACACATACGAATGTGAAACGTTGATTTTGCTGCACTTGAACTCGGGCTTCCCTCCATTTATGTGGACGAGACAGGCAAATGCTGTTGTATTGGAGGCCTTTGGTCGACGATTCTAAACGTATAGTTCTCAAACTACATGTATAAAAAAACTTGAGTGCTTAATTGATGATTTATTCGTTTATCGATTCTGTGAGGCTATGTCTAATACGCCGAAAACAAATTGTGTCTAAATACAACGTTGTATGATTAAATATCATTTGCAACAGTTATTGTTCATTTCAAGATGGTTCTTATTTTTAGGACCTGACCTAGCTAGATTAGTTCTACTTGCGATATATTTAGTTTAGAAGAATAAAAAAGGCGCAAAATATTTAATCAAAATTAGGTACTTATTTTTTAGACAACTTGACAAGTTTAATTAAAAAGTAGTATAATCTTAACTGTAGTAAGTTTCATACAGTACATATATTTAT
>WYDF02122490.1:0-10113 GCA_009867245.2 Adranes taylori
AAAATCGCGAGGCCCCTCAAACCGCGAGGCCGTGGGCTGTGGCCCACGTCGCCCACGCCTTACGCCGCCTCTGCTTCTAAGTGTTGTGGGCTAAACAACCGATCGAAAATCGGGAGAGCCGGATGAGCTACATTTTTTCAAAGATACAATTGATCATATTAATTTCAAATTTACATATTATTACACCGAGGGACCCATACCTCAAGAATTATCTATTTTCTAATAATTTTTTTTTTGTTATTAGTTTAAGTTCTCTGATGGGAAATGGCATTTTGAGAACATAAGTTCCTATAGACCAGGAAGCGAATGGACAAATTATTATTTATCTCATTACCGATTTGTTTCAGGACCTGATGCAGTCAGAATGACATTTCCTACTAGTGACTGACGTATATAGCGGTTTCCTGTATGTTAAATGTGTATTCGGCTACACGAAAATGATATAAGAAATATTCTTTTCTTTGGCAAGAAAAGATTATCTATATAAGTGAAATCACCGTTAGATTAATAATGCAAAATCTTCATGCTTCCCAAACTTAACGGAATTAAATTTATTTATTGTGAAAATACGTAAATAATTAATCCTGAGATTAATATAGTTTCTTTTATTACTTTGTCTACTTTTATATATCATCAACATAAGAATTCATTATTAAATTTGAATTTAAATAATGCTAATTAATTCAAACACTTGTACTATGTGACGTGTGTTAAATTCTATACATTTATAATTAGGCGTGCGTGGGTTCGACCCCATAAGACAACATACCGTATTTTACGTTGTTAGACAAGGACGTAACATAAATAAAGGTATTAAAAACAGATCAAAATAATAATGATGATAGTAATTCGTGTTGCAATAATTGTAGTTATTAAATTGCAAAAGATATATACGAGCATACGCACATAAATCCTTACGAATTTAATTAGTCAAGACCGTGAAGAATAACTAACCATAATCTGCATTAGCTAGAAGAAATATGCTTAAAAGCTCTTTTATTGCTAAATATCCGGACAAATAATATTGCCGTCGTTTAAATGCATGTTTAAAACATAATTTCCTTTATTACATATACAGAATGATTCCTTAAATGTCATATGTAGGTTAATCTTCTTCTTCTTAAAAAAATTTTGATCTTAACACTAGGCCTTTTAACCATTATTATCCGATACCGAAATGAAATATACAGCCCGGCGCTTGCGCAACCGTTAACTTCAAACCCATTCCGGATGTAAAAAATATTGTATAAAAACAAATACATTTGACGAAATACGTTTTATCATAAAGAAACTATATTCAAGATTTTACGAAAATTAACACAAATATGATTAATAACACTATTATCTCACATAAATTACACATTTTTTTGATATTGCCATTATTATCCGTTAATTAAATTTTTATTTTGTTAAGTTTAGTGGTTGGAGCTGCCATTTTGAACATTCACATATAAAAGCACAAAACAGAGTCCTTGTAGGTTAATAACAAGGCGTTAAAGTAATAACTTCTTGACATGTTTGTGACACAAACAAAATAATATATTCGAATAGAAGTGCAATGAAATTTAAAATATCTTTTCTTATGTTACAAAGCGCATAAAAAATCAAGGAAACTTTATCATTTTATAGTGTTCTGTAATCAAGTCCAACGTAAATGATGAAAGTTAAATAAAAATCTACGGATTTGGATAACAAAATAGTATATTTAAATTAAGTGCATTTTGAAATTATCAGTCGAAGTTTCGGTTTTCATGTATTAAAACCATCATCAGGACTATAAACAAGTGAAAAATTGTATAAACATCAAATCATATGTTAGAATATGCAGCCTCTAACATTTATTATAGTATAATATAGTAATTTAAAGTGAAAACACCTAATAAGTGTAACTACAGTGATTGCATGACCTTAGCTGTTGTCACGAACCTTATATACTAATCATGAATAATAAAGTTCCTAGATGAAGTTCTATGAAATTATGAACATGTAAAAAGTTTTTAATTATACCTTTAATATCCAGAGAGCCATTTGAGCATGTTGTTAAACATGTGTATTAAAATTATATAAAAACGATCCATTCATCTTGCAAACGCACATTTTTACTTTTATCAGCAATTCTAGAGTAACTTGTTAATGAAGTCATCAATTACGTTTCATTAAATATGACATGTATGCGAAATGATTTTTTAAACGTATTGATAAAATGGAATGTTTTTGTGACTTCATTAACAAGTTACTCTTAAATTGCTGATAAAAGTAAAAATGTGCGTTTGCAAGATGAATGGATCCTTTTTATACAATTTTAATACACATATTTAACAACATGCTCAATTGGCTCTCTGGATACTGTACGTATAATTAAATGCTTTTTACTTGTTCATAATTTCATAAGACTACATTGTTGTTATCTAGAAACTTTAATATTCATTCTTAGTATATAAGACTCGTGACAACGATCACAGTAGTTACACTTATGAGGTGTTTTCACTTTAAATTATTATACTATAATAACTGTTAGAGGCTGTAGACCTTAATTCTAACATATGCTTTGATGTTTATACAATTTTTCACTTGTTTATAGTCCTGATGATGGTTGTAAAACATGAAAACCGAAACTTCGACTGATAATTTCAAAATGGAGTTAATTTAAATATAATATTTTGTTGTCCAAATCCAAAGATTTTATTTAACTTTCTTTATCATTTTTGTCAGACTCGTTAAAACAAATGTCTACGTCATAAACTCTTATCAAAAATCATTTATCAGCACGCTTTTACTATATTGAAATTTGCCCACAGCAAGGTATTTTTTTATATTGTTCTTTAAATAAACTAAATTTGTATTAGTACAATTGTGCTATTATTGCAAATATTTTTTTAATAGAATTAAGTCTTGATATATTAAATAATGAATAAAACCATAGAAATATAATATAATAAAAGTTTTACTATATAAATAGACTTTATGATCTATAATTTATTGTTCATAAAGTATAATCACTAAAATTAACAAGTTTCTTACAATTCGAAGAACGCGATGTAATACCAATATGTAATATTATTTCACCTTATTTACTTCTTTTTAAGTATTACAAGAAATTATTATATTTTATAATTTAATATCAATTTTTCTGAACTTGAGCATATTCATCACATATGTTTAGTACACCGCGTGAAGGTAAGAGAATTTATTTGATATAAATTTTTATTGATAACCTTTGTGTTAATGCGTATACGTATATAAGTAAAGCAGGACACACCAACCTAATAAGACTTGTGTTTTATTTTGATGGCTTTGTTACCAATATTAACTGAAAAAGACAAAAACTTTAAAAACTAGGATACATTTCAAAACTAGCGGCGGTGGGAGAGGAGGGAGAGGGTGCTATCTGTACATTAAAAAGAAATCAAGAATTTACTTATACATATAAACTTGTATGAAATAATTCTGATTTTTGATAACTCTTTTGAGAGAAAAACAATTTCTTTCAAAATATTCGATTCTGCAACATTGAATAAGAGAAAAGCTCACTTTTTCCACGACCGAAATTCTTATTTTAATCTTTTGAATCGTGGATATTATATCTAGTCGTACTTGCTGCAGTTAAATATATCTCTGTGCAGTGCAGTTTTTGATCAATTATATATATAATTTTGGGAGAGATCGAAGTATCTTTGATTTACTTTAACATATAGATTAGTTTAAGATTCAATTTTCTAAATTTCTGAACTTATTAGTTTTGTCAACCTAAGTATTCATAGTACTTAGGTAAATAAGACCTTTAAAGCACAAAATAGTTAAGAGTTGCCCAGGGCTTCTGCGCGAATTTAAAGCGTGTTTGTGCAAAAGTTAAAACGCTGCCTCCCTTCATCCTTCGCATAAAGATCATTTTTGTTTTATATAAAAGTCATGCAATTAATTTTAAATAAATATTTTCAAAATATTTGTTTTTAACAGATTTTTTGCTAAGTATAGTTTTTTAAATGCTTATCAGCAATCACTTAAATACTTATATATTTTTGTAAACACAATCGAAATACCGCGATCTTGAAAAACCGTCCCTTGTACGGTGCACAATTTGCCTTCACGCGGCCGCCTTGGAGCTGTCCATCGTACATCCACATCATCATATTTTATCAGTTTCTTAATATAATTAACAAAAGTTTGTTAATATAATTATAATTATATTTATTAGTATTCGTCTAATGAATATTTTATTTATTAATAATATTTACTAATATTGTATTTTATATACTAATAATAACATTATACTGAGAAAACCTATTGTATTTTATAACACTGCACACACACTATACTATTAAACTATTAATAAAAGTGTGTGTTTTATATTGTGTTCAAGATTTTTGTTGTATAGAATTATTTTTTAACAAAGTTTTGAGACCTTTTTCATGTATTAATTACACAGTATTATTAAGCATATGTTTCGGATAATTGTCTTTTTAAAATACAATCTCATATTTTTATCTTTATGCTTTATTTTTGCATTGTATATCTATTATTGTTAGGAACAATTTTATTTAAAATTCTACAATTAGCTTTTAAAATTAATATATATCCGTTTATTAGAATTTGACATATTTTTACAATTACCGTATACATATAAATATATATTTAAATATTTGGTAATCACAATGTCTTTGGCTTTGTCTTTGGTCTAATATTTACCAATACAAACTTAAAACTAAAATACATAATATATAATATTTGATATCTAAGATAATATAATGAAATCTATCTAAAACTAGTCACTCCAATTTGCTTTTACATATTCTTGATCTTATAATGTTCCCTATTTTTTTTGTCTCTTATTGAATTCAGTATAGTTGCCAAGTCTTCTTCTCTAAGTTTGTTCCAATCCCTAACTGTTCTTTGGATGAAAGCATATTATCACACATCCGAGTTTACTGTTCCTATCCTAAATTGCATGTTACTATTTTTCCTAGTCTTTGTTTTGTTTTCTACTAGTTTCGCCTTAATTTCTATCAGTGCTGCTGCGCCTATAACTGTTTTTGCCAGTAGTCTTAGCCTGGTATCCTCTCTCCTTTTCTTCAGGGATGGCCATCTTAATTTTTCTATCATTTCTGAAACCTTTGTACTTCTTCTGTTGTTGTTTTGCGTAATTCTTACTGCCTTGCTTTGAACTCTCTCTATTTTCTATATATCTTTTTTCCTGTATGGCTCCCATATCTCCTGAGCATATTCTAGTATAGGTCTCACTAATCTTTGATATGCTTTTTCTTTTACTTGCTTTTTTGAATTTCTCAAGCATCTATTTATCATGTGCAGTTTTCTGTGGGCTTTTTTGTTACCTCGTCTATCTACCAAAAATCCGGTCTTATTTTTATCCTTGCTTTTGTAGTATTTAATTCCGCCCTTTCCAATATTCTCTAAGTTGTTTCCTTTAATTTTATATCTTCTTACACCATAGTTTTTTCTTTGTTTTCCAAATATAGTCAATTCACATTTATTTTCATTTAAGTCCATACCATTTCTTTCGCACCACAGCTCTATTTATTCTAAATCTCTTTGTGATATTTCAGTGTCCTCTGCTTTTCTAATTTCTCTATAAATTAGTCCGTCGTCGGCAAAAAATTTTACTTTACTACTTAATCCCTTACTAATATCACTCAGAAATATGATAAAAAGCATTGGACCGAATACACTATCTTGCGGTACCCCTGATAAAACTGGTGTTTCATGAGATAATTCGTGCACTATCTGCACTATGTGTTTTATTTCAGTTAAATATTCGGCAGTCCAGTATATAACTCTTCTTTCTATTCCTATCTCTATTAATTTTCGTATAAGCATCTCATGTGTAATTTTGTCGAATGCCTTTGAAAAGTCCAATCCGATCTCGCCTGCTTGGCTCTTTCTGTCAATTACTTCCGATATATCTTGGATCATATTTACCAACTAAGTCACACACGAATGTCCCTCTCTAAAACCGTGCTGATTTTGATCAATTACTTTATGCTTATTGCAAAATTTCGACAAATATTGAACAATTAATTTTTCGAAGATCGCTGAAGCAAGACTCACAAGACGATAATTTTTTATCTCAGTTTTTATGCCGCTCTGGGATAGGTGCTATGAGTGATAATTTCCAGTCTTTTAGCAGTCTCCCATTATTTATTGTTACATTACCTATATAAATTGACTAAATACTTTAGTACTGATTTTCCCGCTATTTTTATGACCTTTATCCCAATCTTATCCGCTCCACTTGCTTTATCTTTACCAATTTGTGCTATTGCTTTCTCTATTTCTCCTATCGTGAACTTTAAAGTGTTTTCCTCCTTACCTATATATTTTTTCATCAGGCTATTTACATTATACGCCTGCGACAGGTTAAAAACTGATGAAAAGTAGTCGTTGAACATATTTGCAATTTCTCCTTAATCTGTAATTATTTCTCCCGTACCGCCTTTAATTTTAATATTTCCTTTACTTGCTCTTGTTTTCTCTTTGACATATCTATAGAAATTTTTTCCAGATTTGTTCTCTAAGGTTTCATTTATGTAATTCTCTTCCATCAATGTTTTTAATTTATTAAAGTATTTTATTTCAGTCTTAAACCGATCTTTATATGTCTTTCTCTTCTTATATAATTTTCTGACTCATTTTTTCTGTCTTCTCAATTCTCTATTATAGAATTATTCAAAATTTAGCAAAAACAATACAAATAGATAAAAGTTTTGACCTTGAAATTTTAAATAGAATTAAGAACATGTAAAATACTGAAAGAGAATTTAAAATTTTGTAGAGAATGTTACTAAACACAATTTTAATATAAATTGAGAAAATAATACAAATAGTGTCGTCTATCGGAGAATTATCTTTAGAATAGTTGGCCGACGAGACGTTAGATGGCGAAAAGATAAGGGTCCATTTTATTACATGGAAGTTATATATCTATGATTATATTCCATTTTGTTGAATCTTATCCATTGAATAGGTATATATTACACTTACGGAAGAGTATTACACTTTTTTGGTATTTCTAATATATTTTCAAACTTTGAACTATCAATCAGTACGTGTGTGATATAAATGTACGAATATTTTTACAGCTTTTGTTTAAAGTTGGTTCTTGTGAACGTGAGAATGTATATTAACATATCCTTAATAGTTGTGTTTATTAAAATCTATATCAGTTATTTTAACTTGATGATATTTTATCGGTAATATGAACCGTTTTAATATGAAAGTTTTTAATTAACCGTCAGTATTTCATTTTCATGGATTATCGGTTTCATTATATGTCACTGAATAAATTGTTTAGTGAGTGAACCTTTTTAATGTTTACTTATCAATGTAATATTATATAAATATTTTATAAGAATCTAAGACAGGTCAGTGACAGATTTAACGTTTAAAGCCGCCCGAGCCGTTAAGAAACAATTTTGGGACATCATTACAAAAATAGTCCAACGTCGAAGATGTCCAATGTCCATTACTAGCGAAAGCAGTTTCGATAGTTGATTTAAGTTTATTGGTTTATATTTTTACAATAATAATGGTTTTACTAGTTAGTAAGTTAGTTTATTTATAACAAATTTTGCACAATATATGATATTAGAACTCAGATATGTAGAATAGTAACTTAAACTTTACCATTTGTAAAGTGCTACAGCGCCATCTAACATTAGATTATATATCAATTATTAAATTTAACAAATAAGTCGAGAAAGTTAGCGGTAATTGAACCGTAAGGTATGGTATTTCCATCTTAAATTACTTTACTTGTTTTAATCTTTTGTTTTGGAAATCAACAACCAATATTAAAAAAAAAATGTAGGCACTCAAACTGACGCGTGTTACTTGTTTTGTTTATACGAATGTAAAGTACAAATAGCTTCACGCTCTGCGTACACTCTGTATATGATTTTAATATCGTATTAATTCCTATAGTATGAAAAATATGAAATTTATGCAAAAATATTCATTGGATACGTATCAATTGGTCGCGCAAATGAGCTAAAGTGTTTTAAATAAAATACATGATATATCGTTGTTATTATAAAACATTAAATAGCAGGCGTTTATATTAAATTTTAATTTCAAGATTATTTCGACATTTTTATCGACATATTTCTGGCTTTTTTTCCTCTTCGTAAATTAACAGGGAAACATTTCTTAAAAAATTATAGACGATGCATAAATTTGTATAATTTTTATGGCATATTTTGATTATTTTCCTTATTTTAACTAGCTAATGTATACATATCTCTCATACGAGAGCCTATTATTCTTTGGCCGAAAACATCAAAGGGTAAACATTTTGATTAACACTTGTCATGTGAAATGACCAAAACTTGTTGAAGAAGAAGTCATGTGAAACAAATGTCATGAATCTACAAATGTTATCTATTTATCAAATACCTAACCTAAAAGTGTTGCTTGATTCTTTTAACAATAGATAGGCGATAGAATTAAGTAAATTGATTGGATTTTTTGCCATGTGATAAATATCGAAGGGTAAAGGGAAATTAAACCAATTTTAATAAGGCACAATATATTTCTTTATTAACATATATACATTGATTTACAACATTTTGCTATACCGTTATGATTTTTTTCTTCTATTCTGAATCAGTTTTTTTACAGAATACATGAATTTAGTAATAAATTGAACGAAGAATATCAAACCTTATACAAGATACTAACATATGTTTGATTATTTTCTAATAAACGCTTCTTTGCTTTTATTTGAAAATAATCATAAACTATTTACTTATAAATTATTTCCAATGAAGTTATCAATAAATCAACTAAACGAAAAGCAACTGTGGCCGTATAAATCCTTCAAGAAATCTCATATAATATTCAAAGACAGGTACTAAATAGTCAATACTAAGTAATAATAATGCACTTGAGCTGAAACGAAACGTATCGTGACAGAATTCTTATCGGGTCTTTGACGGAACCCGAACCAACGATGCATAAAATAGTTCGTTCTAAATGTTATTACTATGTTATTTTACGAAAACGAAGAACAAGAAGTAATAAAAAAAAATTAGTGACAAGCATAGATTTCCACGCGCAATTTCCTTTGCTTGAGAAGAAGACTGCTGATGCTGTAACAGTTGGAAGCCAAGTTATGCTACTACCATTTCAATGTTAAGATGTATTTATGTTGATCAGAAGCGGCTTTAGTAAATTATTAGATTCTATATAAATAAAATATATAGAGAATTTTATTTATTTGACATTATAGTTCTTCGCAAACAAAAGTACTGACAATAGCGATATTTAGGAAAACTATATTATGTTTGAAACCTTATTACATTGGCAACATGCAGTAATCTTAAACTTGAAAAATTCCTACTGTTTTTAATTTCGGTAGCTTAATGTGAAGGCATATATTCCAGACACTTGTAACGAAGTTATAATCCATCCCCTTTGGGGATCAACAGTTACCCTCGCTGAAGATGGCATATCGAGGGCCACATGACGTCTGGGCAATCGGATCAAACGCTTACGTGGAATGAGGCGTTTGCTCGTGTTTAGATGGGCGCGGGGGACTTGTACCTAAATCTCGGATAAAGAAATGGGAGGAAGTGTAGACAACAATAAAATCCACAAATAAATAATAAGAATACTTTATTAAAAAAATATAAAACAATAACAATGGGTTGGCCGTAAGTGCCACTAATATTATAACATTATACTAGAGACTCGATTAACCGTCATCATCGGGATCGTTGCGGTGACGGATAATAAAATAGACGACCCGTACTTTCGGCGACCGATAAAAATAACACTATACTGTGTTTATAGCACAGAATGTCTGTATTGTAATTTATTGTAATTTACTGTATTGTAATTTATTGTCTGAAATTAGAAAGAGATAAAGAGTTACATCCAGATTAAAAGTCCTAGACACATGCCTATAGCAGTGATCCTTTAACCGATAGAGATTTTGCTTTGCACATGTAGAAAACGACCAATACTATGAAATCTCACACAATTGTCATCTGTTTATTAAATCAAATACATGCTATTATACAGCTCTTGTGCTTCCTATTTATTGTTTAGTGTGTAATGTGTGTTTTAAACAAATAATATAATGCTGGTAAGTAAACAAAT
>WYDF02122512.1:6165-23324 GCA_009867245.2 Adranes taylori
CTGGATGGATCTGGATGGATCTGGATGGATCTGGATGGATCTGGATGGATCTGGATGGATCTGGATGGATCTGGATGAGTCTGATTGGATATGAATGAGAGAATATGTAGGAAGAGATGAGAAAACGAGCATTCGGTGAATGCATGTACGAAAGTGTATTAGAGTGGTGTGGAAAGGTGTTTGGTGGGTAATGTAAGAATGTGTTTCGGACGAGAAATAAAATGTTTGAGGATAATGGAAGGAATTATTGAGGAGAGAAGGAAGAGGCAGAGCTTTATGTATAGGAAACAATGGAGGTGAAATTCTTTATTCTTTCTAGAGGAGGAAAGTGGCGCTTAGAATGGGGTTTTCCGTTGGTTTTAAGTTTTTTGTTCTAAAATTTGTTAAGAATAATTTATCTTAAGTTGTAAGTTATGCCAAATGTTTTTTTATATCTTATAGAAATTAATATATTATTCGTAGGAAGTGTCACCTTTTAAGTTAAAATTTTTTTTTGCATCTTCTTCATTTTCGTTTACTCAAAACTTCGTTTATTTATGTTCCAATAATGCTCTTCTCCCGAAATTATTAAAATATTTACTTCAGCGGAACAAATATAAACAAAGGAAAATTATGTGGAAGAGCACATAGAATATTTTGAAATTATTAGTAATCGTTCAGTATGCTAGTCCAACAAACGTGATTCCAACGGAATAGCTAATAATGAATAATTTTCCATAGAGCATCATAAATTTCGCAGATAACTTCATCTCCGTAAATCTTTAGGTAGGAAGCACGGAAAGAATAAGTGCATTACAAACAACTAATTGAAGTAAATCCGTAAAGCACAGTGGAATGAACAAATATTTATAATGAAACTTGTACAGATATTGATTAATCTATATTTTAATACGTGAAGAGCAAACTATAAACATAATGCGCGCACGTAGGAGTGTGAGATTGGGCAGTTAAAGTATATATGGAAAAGTAGTGCATAAAACTTAAGTTTACATACAATATGTGTTACAAATGCATTAAATTAAATAAAATTATACCGTCATTGTTCACGTTCATGCTGCCATTGTCAAGCACATAACAGTCTGTCGTTTGTTTACATTCATACATGCCTACGATTCCAATCGTGTAATCAGTTAGGAGTCAGTATCATTCGACGCGTGTCGCAATAAGGAGAGTGCGCGCACGGAGGAGAGTGAGATTTAAAACCGTTTTTAGAATGCCATGACATAGGACATTGACGGGTCGGGGTGACAGACAAATAAGAAGGAATACTTATTCGCGTGAAAGTCAAAATGATAATAGACGAAATGCAGATTTAAATAGTGTAAATACTATACAAAATGATGAAATTATTTTGAGGGATACATTGAAATGTGCACTGAATGTCTCTCTAAGAAACACATATTTTATTTGTACTAAATGTATCTGTATTACTATGAAAAGAGTGAGAGAGAAACAAATGATTGGTGGAGTACAGAATGATTGCTACTGGACGGAGAGAATGGGCACAATATTTGGAAGTGCAGAGGAAAGATGGGATTTGAAATTAATAATCCCATCTTTCCTCTATTGCAGGGAATTAAGCCAAACAAGACACGCAAATGTCGTAGTTGTACACGCTCGCAGCTGACGTAGTGCAACAAAATAAAAATATATATATATGCATACTATAGAGGTATTCTTTTTGACAAACTAGTGGATGACTGTATTATTGGTCAGAATTGACACAGTATTGTTTAAAAATCGTTGGAATGAAATTACTTATATACTCTTACTATTATATGGGATTTGTAAATTTTTATTGTCTAGTTTTGGTAAAAAAAAACAGCAAACTACTTAAAATACTATAAATTGTTTCAAACTCAAGTGACACCAAAACTATGTTTTCCATTTTTTTAACATCTCGTATCCCGTATAATTGAGAGATTCGTTGATTATTATTATCGCCAAGGGATGAATGCGGAATACAGTTCCATAGCACTGAAGCCTTCTGTATTTTATCTGATTGTTTAACCACAACTGTCCAATATATTTGTGTTTTATACTATTTTCAATATTCCCGGGCGAGAGCGTTTTTGTATCAATTCAGATTCAACTTTTGTTGCCCTCTCCTGGTTGCCAGTGATTAATACCCACAGAGGATATATTGACTTGTTTCTCTTTCCACTATATATAAGTTATACTCTACTTCAGCACTGTATGGGAATTTTTCATATGAAAGTTTCTTCATATGTACAGAAGTGAATGTCCTATTGTTAGACTGCTTATCATTTTGATTTTCTTCAAGTTTCAGCAATTTTGAGGCTTCTTTCTGACGTGGCTTTTCTAGAAAGTGCTCAACGGAAGCGCTTACAGTGAGTTGTGTGCTAGATGGTTTTTTTTTGTTGTTGTGTACAATGCCCCTGTGGCCTAGTGCCCATAGCATTGTAACTAAGTATGTCATCGGCAGTCTGCATAGTGCATTCGTTCGTCAGTCCTGGCATTGTTAAGCGCCTGAAATGCCCCCTGACTGTGGCCTATAATAAAAATCGTTTACCATCATTTCCTTTCAATGTTTTCATATACATAATATATAGCATTGCATTTATTTCCACCTGAATGTCTGTGGAAAATCTGCTTAAAGATATGGACATTTTGAATTTCGGTCGTTCTCCGTATATCCCTGGTCCCATATTTTCGGAAGTCTAAGAACCAGATTGGAGCACGTCTTCTCTTTATAAACCTGAGTCTATGATTACCTCATAGAGCCTGTGTTGTAGACATAGGGTCAGATTTCATTTCAAGTATTGCATCCTGTACAATTTATGCCTTTTTTTAGCAAATTCGGTCCGTTAATTTTTATCCAATCGAAAGCTCTGCTTATATGATCCTTCAGATGGTTGTGAGTTCCCTTCATACAAAAATTTTTTAAATAAAGCTTGGAGTCGTTCTACATAAAATAGACCGAACTTTCTATAGAAAAGAACATCTTCTACTAGTGTTCAACCTTTATCTTCTTCTAACAATTTTTCAAATAAAACTGAAAGAGCTTTAAACATACTATATAAAAAAATGGTTTAAATGTTGCGTGTTTAACAGTCAACACATCTTTCTGTACCTAGGGATATAATGAACACAGGTTTCTGGGGATATAGTCAACACTTGTTTCTATAAAGGTGGAGGCGCCGAGGTTAATCGAAGTTGTTGCAATTATGGTAATACTGCCACGTAATGAACAATAAAATAAATGATTGAATTAAATATAATCTGGTGCAAGCATGTTAAGTTAGTCTACATATAATATTCTGTGAACTAATTGTAGTAAAAGTTCTCTTACGTACGAGAAAACAGTAATTCAAGAATTCAAATGTAGGTGTTCGACAGACTGCAGCTGCGTTCTATTCTAGGAAATAATTTTGCGGTCGTACTATTTTGGAGTTCTGGTCTGGGGACCCAGTTTAGGCCGCCATTTTTGGTTAGGCACAGATTTCTCAAAGACGGGCTTTAGTAGTACGCCATTCAAATCATTCTAATTAAAGAGTTCCAGTTTAAATTATATTCAGACAGAGAGATATTATGGCAGCGTCGTGCGACACTCGCATATAAGATTTTCTATTTACTTACTTAATTATTGTTATGGGTTGCGCTGATCGAAAAAAATAAATTGTTTTAAATAACTTTAACTAATAATTTAAACCATCTAACTGGGACAAACATGTTTAATCTATATTGTTTATGTTAGCTATATATTATTAAATTAAAACACTTGGCGTAATTTAACCCCGATATATTATAATCATTTTCAGTTAGTCCTGGTTGTTGTTCATCTGAATAAATCCTCTCACATTGCTTAAAAACGGGTCCTGAGAATACCATTCAATCTAGTATATAATGTTTTATATGGGTACCGAATTTTAGCCTTTTATGTTACATATTGAATTAATGGTAGTTGTAGAAAAAATAAATCTTTATTAAAGTAAAAATTTTTATTCTAAAATAAATCTATAATAAAATATTAAAAATAATTATAAATTGAGTTTTACTAACAGTAATTGTCCATAATAATTTTAGATATTAATTTGTCTTATTGCTAATAAGGAATCTAGTTAATAAATTCATTTATAAAGTAAAAGTTTGTATATTCTTAATAAAAGTTTGTAGCTTTCCAATGTGCGTTGAATTAACCATCAAGAACAAAAAATATTTGCTAAATGCATGTTAGAGAGCGATCTCTCATCGCACCAACAAGAAATGAGGAAGATATAAAACACTCTGACGAACGCCTCGGCTACTGCGTAATGAGGGCGTTTTGCGCTTCCCTTTTGTCGACTTCCCTTATTCGACTTTCCTTATTCCGGCTTGTATCCCCATTTGCAAGCCTCTGCGCGTTTTGCAGTTATTTTAGGTTTATTAAGAATTTTTGCACTCATTCAATAAGTATATACTAACTGGAAGCAGTAAAGTATCAGTTTCTGGATATGATATTTTTCTTGACATTATTACGCATGAAATACATTAAAATATATTTCTAGGAGATATTACATGCTTTTAATATAATAAATACATTTTATGTTAATGTTTTGATTTAAATTTTTGAACCAAAATATTGCACATAATTTATTTCGTGTTGGAAGTTTTATGTTCCCCAGTTTAATAAAATAAAACTTTAGAAAGGAAACTTTTAGAGGGGTGGTTAAGATGTAGCAGTGCATACTAATTTTTTGGGTGTTCTCTATTGATATGTAGTTCCTTAAGGAACGTTTCCCGGTATATGTTTAGAACGCGATGTCATTTGAAAATATATGAGGAGCTCCACCGCAAAACCAACTTTATCCGAAGGTCACATTTTACAGTATTCAAAAAAAAAAAGTTTAAAATATTATTTTTGACTGCTACAATGGCAAGTTTTGTTTTTCTTTATATTTGTCATGAAGCAAACTATTTAAAAAAAAATGAAACACATGAAATGTTGAACTATTTTTTAGCTATTTAATAATTCAGTTTGGATAAAGTTGGTTTTGCACGAAGATAAAGGGATAAAGTTGATTTTGGACCAGCATATGGAAACTTCCGTTATTTTTTCAAAAGCTTAGTTCAATAGAAACGCTTTTACGTATTTTTTCAATAGAAACATATTTGTTCAGTAGAAATGTAAAGTAATTTAAATTAATGAAAAATTTATTTATGGAAACAACAAAAAATATTGTAATAAAAAATATTGCAAAAATATCGTTTATGTTTAATCAAAGATAAAGTAAATGTAAAGTGGAATTTCTGGAACTAAACAGTTGCAGAGTATCTCATCTTCTTCAACTGATCTTGCTGGTTATCGGTTCAAAAAATTTCGCTACTAATTAATGAAGAGTTCTTCATACTTGCCCAGTTTTCTCCAAACATAAGAGCAAAAAGTTTTTTGACATCGATAAGTTTTTTGTTGGAAATTGGTTGAGACAGAGGATGATTTGGAAAGATAAACTGTGCAGCTGGCCTTCCTGAGTAACTACGTTTAAATGTTGATTTAAAAACAGTTTCTTCATCTTCAAAGCGGTAGTTTACCATTGCTTTTAAGGATTTGTGTCCAACGAAAACCAATCTTCACCTAGCTTTTTGACTTCTCGAGTCTCCTATATATATAGTCATGTATTCGTGGGGTGAAAGAATGGCTGAATTTATTTTCAATTTTTTTTTCAATTCGGCCGAAAACACGATCGGCTGGGAGATAACTGTGTCCACAAACAGGAAAAATAAGCGAAACCTTTCTCAGGTTCTTTGCATTTTCGTAAGGTTTTAAGAGGAAGTGAAACAGCATCTGAACATTGATGTTACTTTTATTTTGGGCAATACAGCCATCTGAAATAAACATAATTTTTTTGTGATGTAATGATTAAGTTGTGTTCAGAAAATGTATTAAAGCATTGCAAATCTCAATGCTACCTTTGCCAGCTAAATTCTCAGTCCACACGTAAAAGTGTGGATTCATCCCAATTTGTCCAACGATAAAAAGGCAATAAAAATTCAGTTGGCTGGAGTAGAAAGTTTCTTGTATGCTGCAAATCAAAAATATGTGTAACTGTTTCATCATCATCTGGTTTTCTTAGAAGTTCATAAAAAGATTTAGCTCACAGTTTATGTACGCGTTTTTCTGTCATCAACATTGCTACTTCTGGAGACCCTATAGGACGTTATTTAATTTTTTCAATAATAAAAGTACATTGTGTGCATACATCCAAAGATGGTGATTTAAATCCAAGATTATATTCGTTTATAAAATATTTCTGAACATACTTCTCTTTACATGGAGAGGTTCATCAACAGATCCATTGTATATATTCTGAAGCTTATTGATGTTCAAATTTGGATGAAGGAATAACCGTTTAGATTTTTTCTTTCCGTAGTAGCTCTCACATCCTTTCAGCTTTTTAATAAATTCTCTTACTTTGTTTTTCTTTTCGTAAAATTTCACACGAATTCTGCTCCTTCCTCTTGTTTTCTTGATTATAAGTTCCAAATGAATTTTTTTCATGATTGACTTTAGGCGATAAGCCCCAAAATTCGAAATAAAAAATTATTGGCACACTTGTTATATTTATATTTATTTTGTAGTATATTTATAGTGTAGTGTAGTATATTTATATTTATTTGAATCTTCCTTGTATATTTAGATAAAGTACTTGCATAATTATTTTAAAATGAAATATATGATATGAAAACTTAATTGTTCTATATAAATTATTTTGCGTACGATTCGATAAATTGTTTTTTAAATAATTTTAGCAGGTTATTAGCAAATACGAAATATATAAGCATTTTTATTATAAAAGTTTCTTGTATGCTGCAAATGCTTATCTACAAATAAATCTTTTACAATTATTGTTTATGTATTTTAGAGAGGGAATAAAAATAGTTACTAGCGATAAGTTCAAAAATTAATTAATAAGAATCTTTGAAAACATTCAGACATTAAATCATTTATAAGTTTACATATCAAAATCTTTCTGACTTAAGATCTTTAATTATAAATCCTTCTTGTTTTCACACTTCTTTACATCTCTATACAAGTCCTTTAAATCTTTCACAAAACGTTAAACTTGCGCATTTCACCGATTTTGTTGTTTAATTAATAGATATTGTTTTATAAATAAACATCTTTAATTTCAAAATCCAAACTTACATTCGCTCATATCAATATTAAGAATCCTAATCCACAATACTCTGATTAATTTTAGTTGATCCCCAACATATTTAGTCGCAGGTCAACATTAGAATTTTTGTTTATTACTATTTGTAAAAAAATAAGAGGCTTGGCATGTGTGTGCTGAATCTTTACCCTTACTCTCAAGTACATGTGCACCTGGCCTGGTCGTTTTCTTTTAACATCCAATGCTTGTATGCATGAAGCAATAAAGTTGCCCTACACAACTTTGTTGGGGGTTTCATAAAATTCATTGCAGAACATTTACACGCCAAATTTTGGAGAATTCAAATTTTTTTCATATAACATAACCTTTACATCGGAAACAGTAATGGTGTGCTCTGATTGGTCCATTGGATATAGTTGATTGTGTACCGGCATTATGGGTGGATAAAGTAGGATTTGCTTTGACACCTTCGTTTCGAACCTTAATTTTTAATGGACCTAGTTCGTTTAGCATGATATCTCAATTTTGAAAAAGAAATGGATATAGTTGGTTTTGCGGTGGAGCTCCTCATGTAGATAAATATCATATAGAAGAAGCTGAAATTTTAAAGCAAAAGTCCAGTTGTGGACACACATGTTATTAAGAGAAATATATGCTAAATTGCTTTGTGATGCTGTGCGTTTTCTATGACGCGGCTACCTGATGTTCTAGCCTTGATACTGACGTCCACTAATATGAATTTCCAATTCATATTTACAATGTCTAACAAAAGTATATTTTAAAAGCCTTTAGTCATAGAAAACTGATTCACTGATGTGCTTGAATTTGAAGAAATTCTGGCATTTTTCTTCAAATTTATCCTGTACTTGGTTCAGTGAGTTGTAAATTTGTAACTTGAGATAAGTAAATATGTTAAAGTAATTAAAATCCAATGGTACTTTACTTATGTGTAGGGCTTTTTACCAACAAGAAAACTAAGTACAATTTTAAAATTCTAGAAATGTCTTAAGAAAGCGGACTTAACTCTGTCGACCACCAGCGTCTGCTTGCCAGAAACGAGAATCCCTCTTATAATATACACACGTTTAAAAGCCACTACCTTGCCACTTTTAACCCACTGAAGCCATTTTTAAGCCATTTTCATGCCACTTTTAGCAGTCACCTTGCATTATACTTATGTAGACGCGTTGGTAATTGATAAGTAGGGTGGCATTTAAAAACGTGTACATTATAAGTTGGATTATTATTTCTAGCAAGCATGCGGTGGTGATCGAGAGTGTTAGGTCGTTGGATACGACAGTGATGCTCAGCTCGTAAAGAAGATATAGATGATCCCTTATAGTAAAAAGGTGAAATTGCACCATACATCTTGAACCATCCGCTTTTTAAAGGCATTTGTATAATTTAAAAATTGTAATGGTAGTTTCCTTGTTAGTACGAGGGATGCTGTTTCGGGATGTGACAACACTCTACTTAAGCGATTATTAACCTATAAAGTGTAAAGAAGTTTGATCTGTCAGTTGTCAAACAAAAGTGACAAACTGTAAATATATCAAACGTTTCGTTACTGCAAATTTTCAAAATTATTTAGAATACTAAAAATTGATTTAAATAGAGAACATTTCGGGGCAATGATTTTAATTTAAAGTGAAGAGGAGTGCATCGAAGATTTGAAAATTGCATTTGGTGAAGAGGGACCTTCAAGGACAACTGTCTTTCGATGGTACCAAGAGATTAAATTTGACCGCATTTATATTAGTGATGCATTTCGTGAATCTCGGCCAATAACATCGAAAACTGCTGAAACCATTAAAGCTGTACGAACTATGATAATGTCTGATCGTCATGTTACGTATAGAGAAATTGAGTCACACTTACGCTTGGGAATGAAACAAATTAATTAAATTTTACATCATCACTCGCTACTATTCCACTTGAAGATCGTAGAACTTTTAATGCAGAATGGTATACATCCATTTGTTTACCACAAGTTATCATTGAATTGCGAAAACCAGATAGGACGCGACACATCTTTCTGCACCCCATGACAATGCCAATTCTCATATTGCGCAATGAACAGTAAACTATTTGAGCAGTCAAATGGCAGAATTGTTGTGTCATCCTCCATATAGTCGTGATCTAAGTCCTAACGACTTTTTACTTTCCCAAAAATAAAAAATCGACTACATACAAACGATTTTCATCTCCAGAAAATGCAGTAGAAACATTTCAAAATGAGATTTCAAATGTACCATCTTCTGAGTGGAAAATATGCTTTGATGGTTGGTTTATTGAACAACAAGTTGGGTACACAAAGTTTCCTTGTTTCTTTATGTGAGTGGGATAGCAGAGACAGGTAAAATCATTGGTAACAGAAAGATTGGCCACGACGAGCGTCATTTGAACTTGGAGTACAAAATGTGCTCCGAAAACCTCTAATCCAGTCGACAAAAGTTTTATTTCCACCTCTACATATTAAATTAGGCTTGATGAAGCAATTTGGTGAAAGCCTTGCACAAAAAGATAGTAAATGTTTCCAGTACATTTGCAACAAATTTACAGCCTTGTCAACCGCAAAACTAAAAGAGAGTGTCTTTACGGGTTCGGACATTAGAAAACTTTGCAAAGATCGAAATCTTGAAAAAGAAATGGAAGTTGCTAAAAAAGAAGCCCGGGTCGCCTTTAAAGACGTAGTAACCAAGCTTCTGGGTAATAAGAAGGATCCGAATTTCAAGTCTATCGTTGAAATTTTGCTGCAGAAGTACAAAAATTTAGGCTGTTCAATGAGTTTGAAGGTTCATCTCCTACATTCACATTTGGACTCCTTTCCTGAGAATATAGGTGCTATTAGTAAAGAGGTAGGTGAGAGATGATCTCAGAAGAGCGCACGCACGGAAAAGCCTGAAACAGAGCATAGATGGTCCAAAGATGGCTGGTTCTATATTCTTTCATATTATGTCTATTATAAGCCGCAAAATAATACGTTTTATACGAAACAACCCTATTTCACCATGTCATAAGTCTTATATTTATGATATATTTCAACATATACTTGGCTGAAAATGTTCCTCATTAGAATGGTGACGATGCCGCGGTACAGCATCTTTTCTTTCTTGTGGTCAGCGTTGTCTAATAACGATGTCCTGAGCGATGAAAATCGCGCACTTTTTACGCACAGAACAATTTGCTGATAACAATGACGCATCGTACTTAACTATTCCTCTCCTATGCTAGCAATTGTACTTTGTTCGTATCGTAAGCAATGACGAATGGATTCGATATGTGATGCTAGTTTAAATGTTTAACATTTGAATTGTCCCCAAGAAGATAGACTTTTTTGGTTACCGGATATGGGGAATTATTTTTGATTTTCGATGTGTTAATGATAATACTTTTGTAGGTCGAGGCATTACGGCGCTGTCGTGTCTTTAATAAAACACGGATTTAATAGATCAATTACTGATGCAGAACACACGAGTACTCGAACGTGACGTAATATCATGATATATATATATATATATATATATATAGAGTGATGCAAGTAAACTAAGTATAGTATGCCATCATTTGTATTGCCGTTGCCGTTTCATAATTACATTGGTCTGGGAAAACAATTACCTTAAGGTAGTCATGATTACATATATAGCTGCTGAACATGATTGTTTAAAAGAACAGGCTACGAAATCAGAAGATATTTTAGCAGAAGATCAAAAAAGTGTTGATTAATGTAACTCGGATTTTATTATTAACAACAATATTCATTGTGCATTTCGGTTCGAAAGCAAAAAATATATTTGAGAAACGATTTGGTATAAAATGTCCATTTATGTTGACGCCTATACCTACTGAAAAGACAACTAACAAATTACATCACGGATTACATGGCGGACATATGCACAACGTCAAGCGGAAATATCTCAAGCACATCATAATCGTGCTGATAAATCTGTGCGTTGATATAATTTTCAACAACTGGGGGGTCAAAGGAATCACACCAATCCGGAACCAGTAGGCTAGTCGAGCGGCCAAAAACTACAAACAATTCTTTAGCAGGCGCTAGTTGGAATCGCCCAGATACAAATCATTCAGATAATAGAGATATCACTTTTGATTTTTAATTTTAATTTTATTTTATAGGCTACTAAAGCCCCCTTGATTTTATTTGAAACATTTGTTTTGTAAAATTACAATTTAACATATATGCGGGGTGTTTTATTTTTGAAACTGTTGGGGTCCATTTTCTCGAAAATTTCTGCTGTAATTTTTGTTAAATTTCTTGTATTGAAAATTCCTTTAATATTTAACACGTTGACGCCGGCGTGCAATTACGTATTATATTTTATCGGGCGGTGTTTTTCACATCTTGCTATTATTCATCTAATAGGAGTAATTTCACCTTGAAACAAATATATATATATATATACATATATATATATATATATAAATAAAGTTTTAGTAGCACTTGTGATTCTCTTTTAAATGATACCACATATGAGGGCTTCCGCTCTTATGATTCCAAAGATATGACCTTTATTAATTTAAAATTTTCACTTTCTCACCAAGGAAATCAACACACGTAACTGCACGTACGTAATGTACACACATAGTTCATTTGCTAAACACAAACTGGCAGAACAAATTTTATGTCCAAGTAGATAAAAGGTATTTATGTAACACATCTGTTCATATATTCCATACATTTATTTATTTTTATAAAAAAACAAGAGAGCATATGTATATAAGAATTTATGTACATAGTACGGCCAAGAAGAAGTGGTTTAGCTCCGCCCCAATATAAAAGTAACTAGATTTAAAACAAATCTAGGTAAGTAAATTCTAAAATAGTCAACAGATACTATTAGGGTTAGAATAAAAAAATAATTGGTTAAAAAATGCACCAGGGCCGTACAATTTTTTTTTCCATAAAAACAAGATGACGTCAATTGAATTTGGTGTATGTTCTTTGAAAAACCCATATGATTTACATTTTCAAATCAGTCTTCGCTGTTAGAGTCCATCGCTTTAAATTTGGATATAATTGTATTCTGCGTCGAATGAAATGAGTTCCATGTTGCCAACTCTTAAAGAAAGCGATGTCGCCAAATCAGGTAACCATCAATAGATGACACCACTAGAGTGTGCAAGTAAACACGAGTGTGCAAAGTCGTGTTTAC
This sequence comes from Adranes taylori, assembly GCA_009867245.2. Taxonomy (NCBI): domain Eukaryota; kingdom Metazoa; phylum Arthropoda; class Insecta; order Coleoptera; family Staphylinidae; genus Adranes; species Adranes taylori. Next base: position 18,455 of record WYDF02122512.1, read on the forward strand.
TTTGGAACGCAGCACCTTGATGAATATGTGTGCTTTAAACAATATATCTTAGGGGACAAATTATTGGAATGACTAAGTAATAAAACGCGCCCAGTTCAGAGCTGGATCTTCTGAACCAAATTCTGTCTTCAAATATCTTTTGTTTTCTTAGTACTTATTTTGCAACCTCATTAAATAGTTCTTGGTCTGGTGCCGAAACACATCATAAAAGTAGGTACTTTGAATAAGTATGTTGATTACAAAAAGCATTGATAAAACTTGCACGTATTGTTAGGAAGAGTTTTTAGGAAGCATTGATACCTTTTAGAGCATTATTAAGAAGCATAAAAAAGCGCTACTTCATCAAAATTATTTATTCAAAAGTGTATCCTGTTTTTGTTTATTATTTTGTTTAACAGTTAAGAATATGCTTATATTTTCTTTCGTTTGAAAGGTTTTAAGTTTTATTTAATTTTGGTGAATATAAAATAAAATATAAAAATTAAGGTAATATCAATATTAAACGTAACATAGCATCGCGAATTTCGCAAATCCAAATCCGGTCACCTTAATGTAGTAAGATTTGTCGGCCGCTACAAAGCAGTCCGCACCGCAGGTAAATACTGGGACCGGGGAATTCATGGGTAAGCAAATTCATGGGTAGACGAATTTAAAAGTTTTTGGTGACTATCCTATAAGAAATTACCAGAAAAGTGAGTCAAGAGTCAAAGTGAGACACCGAAGCTGTCCGCACCACAGGCAAAGAGTGGAACTGAGGAATTTACGGATAGGCACATTCAACGGGTAGCCGAATTGAAAAGTACTGGGCGACTACACTGTTAGAAATTACCCGACCAGTGAGCTATGAGCGGCCGAATGCCGCTGCTAGGGAACAACGAAGCTGTGCGCGCCGTAAGCAAATACGAAGATCGGGGGACTCTATAGGCTATCCTAGTAAGAATGTTAAAGTAAGTAGATGTTATTTCGAAAACTGTAATGAAAAGGTATTTTAATAATTATTTGTAAAAATTGGGGCAAGGTGGACACGTGTTTCTAGCATTGGATTATAGCTGTTATCAATACCTGTTCTTATTCCAAATATAGCCGTAAGGTCTCATTGCATCCGACTATGCAATGAGACCCTTACCCATTACGCTATGAATGCCCGTACAATTAATTATGAAAATTTCTAATTTAAACATTGATTTTGTGTCAGTTTGCATTACGATGTTTTATTTTGAATTTTTCGCTCTATACAGATATGGTGTAATATATTGTATCAGCTATGTGTTATGCATTTGGACGAATTAACACCTTATACAAATTGAGATGAACCACTAATGTATGCCAATGAAGCAAGGAACTTTAACAATCAAAGCTCACCTCGTATAAAACATCCTAAAGATGGTCAAAGTTGCCTCTTGAGTGATCGTAATAGAAAACGGGACTTTAACGATCAAAGTTCAAACCCTTAACACATGTGGCTCATTTCCAGTATTAGAGTACGTACTAACACGATATATGAAGATATGTAAGCAGTATTTACTTTTCCGCAGTAAGAAGAATTTTTAAGTAATTTCGAATAAGTAGGTGTTATTTCGAAAATTGTAATGAAAAGGTATTTTAATAATTATTTGTAAAAATTGGGACAAGGTGGACACGTGTTTCTAGCATTGCTTTATAGCTGTTGTTAACACCTTATCTTATTCCAAATATAGATGTAACAAATATAAATAAAACAACCATAAAATCCTACCTTAAAAATCGCGACAAAGTAGGGTCCATTGATTTTTTGCATAAAAATACTTTTACTACACTTCAATTCACTCATTCTGGCACAAATGAAGCCAGGATTATTGTGCATTCAACAACAATAATTATCGTTTGTTTTAACAATAAGAATACGCTAGCAACCCAGAAACACCCTGCGATAAAATAGCAATTGATATAGATCAGCATTCAAGGCCATAGCAATAAACAACTTAATTGCTTAACAACCAATGTGATGCATTGCTACTTGACGCTTGACGAACGTTAGCACAGAATGTTTGATCAACTGGTATTAATGTTGTTTTTAAGAAGAACTTAATATTATGTCGAACAGTTCAGAAAAATGTTTTCTCTGCGTATTATTTTAGATTAAAGGTTCGCGCACAATAATAATACTGTCGATGAGCTTTTACGTATTTGATTTCAACTGGGTTGCTCTATAAGTGCGTATTCATGTAAATATTAATTGCGCCCATACAAAGAGTTTTCGCCATGAAAAATTCGCTAAGCAAGTAATTATTAGTTTCTACCAATTGGAATTAACATATTTGGCTTTGTGAAATGCTACGAATTAATCATTCAAGATATAAATAATCATGATATAACTGCGATCAGGTAATAATTTTGGGACCTTGGGACTCTGTGTTATATGTAATTTAATTAATAGCTGCTATTTAGAACATTTAACAAAACATAAAACATGAATTCATCAAAAAATTTTATGTTTCTTTTACCAAAATATGCCTTTTGCAATACGTTGTGAAACAAAATATCTTAGTAGAGTAGTTATTAGATTTATTCTTTTGATCGTTTCTGACTTTCTGCCCTTCTTTTCCTTTAATCTTTTGGGCTTTTGGCCATTTGGCCTTTGAACGTTTTGACATTTTCTAGCCTTTTAGTTTCCTAGTTTCCTACTATTTTGATCTCTTTGGCTTCTAGCTTTTGATCCTTTTGATTTTTTCTGGCGTTCTGTCTTTTTGACTTTCTATTCTGTTGACATTTTTCTAGCCTTGTAGTCTTCTTTTAATCTTTTTGACTTTTTGTCATTTTGCCTTTGACTCTTTTGATGTTTTCTAGCCTTTCAGGGTTTTCGCTTTCTATCTTTATGCCTTTTTGATCTTCCTGCATTTTCGCCTTCTGGATTTTGACCCCTTTGAAATTTTCTGGTTTTCTAGCGTCCTAGATTTCTATCTTTTTAATCTTCATGGCCTTTGACCGCTCTGGGTTTCTAGCCTTCTATTTTTTGAAATTCAACAGTTCAAAGTAGACTACCCTGGTAGAAATTTCACAAAAGTGATTCAGGACTGGAGGACTTATGTGTTGGCGAATGCGTGCGTAAGCAAATTCGAAAGTTCAAGACAGTCGGTCGCGCAAAGCACGCCAGACTATTCTGGTAGATATTTTCAAAAAGCGAGTCAAGAGTGGCCACAGGCCGCGCCGTACGCGAATACTGGGAAAAGTGAGTCAGAAGCGACCGAACGCGCTCGCGCCGCTGGCAAGTACGGGGACTGGGGGATTCATGGGTAGGAGATTTATAGCACAGACGGCTTATAGGTTACGCTTAATTTAAATCAATTCAACCTGTTTATTAAATTAATGTAATTCACAAATTTAGTAATTCACTAAGTCAATTTAATTCAATAATTTAATTCACCCTGAACAACCATTGCGTTCATTGAATAGAATTTATAACAATTAAAAATTTACACCACACGAAAAAGGAAACAAAAGTCTAGTCACACATATCCACTAATCAAAAAAAAAATGAACCATGTATCTGGTTTTCTTCTTCTTGAATAATCATTTATAAAATTAAAGAAGCATTAGAAAACGGTGGTTCAAATCGCTTCCTCCAATTCCCACAATCATGGATGATGTTGATGATTTTATACCTCCACGCGATGATAGATAAATAGAATGAATTTGAGCCAATTCAGTTTAAATATATGAGTAAAATAAAAGCAGATATTGTAGGAGAAATTCATTGGCCTGCACGCCCCAGTTATTTGCGTCGACGTGTAAGTTAAAGGTTTCACTGAAACCTGGCAATCGGATCTTTTGCAAATAAAGGAGTATGCTAAAGAAAATAAAAGATACAAATATATTTTGATAGTTATATGGAATTCAATTTATATTCGGCGAACGTATAATTCGTATTATAAAAGAGATGTTTTTATGGTACGAATTACATGTTCCGCAATCGATCCCTTTTTTTTGTGCTATATGATCATTTGTCAGAACCTTCTATGACTGTTGCAAAGTGTTAGAAACAAGGTAGTTCAAGCAAAAAGACTAAATAATCAAATGACTTCACAAACATAACCTACTTTACTTTACAGAGCTTTCCTGAAAAAATGTTTTTCAACAGTCTTGTATCTTTTTCTGTTATGACGTGAGAGTCAAAACTAAAGAGGTCAAATTTTCTTTTATGCGGAAGATCATAAAATTTATAACTTTCAGTATATGAAAGATGTGGTGACGATTACGTCCACGAATTGTTGTGATTAAATTGTGATGTTAACTTCGTTGTTGGTATTACGCACTTATTGATATAAGTAACAATATCAATTCTATGTACTCTTTGTCTAATTGGTAGGCAGCGAATCTGAATTTACTAGAAAAAATAGCATGGGAAAGGATCTTAATAGCTTAATTGTTAAGCCTAATTTCGTTATATTTAAATCTCGCTTGTTGAAATGGACAATGATGTCTTATTTTACTTTTTTATATGTAATATTTTATATTTTATTATTCCTTGGGATAGTTAAAAACCCTAACCTAACAGCAGTGCAACAAGTGTACAATTTATTGCAGGTAACCATGTAGTAATGAACATTTGTTGGTTTTCCTTAGAGCAGTGATTTCCGAAGTGGGCGCTACCGCCCCCTGGGGGGCGTTGCTGGAAACCAGGGAGGCGGTGAAAGCATAAAAGAAAAAAGAAAATAATTAGAAATATGGTAACACTTATAACACATCATTTATAGATAAAATACTGTAAGTTAAGTTCCAATAAATTGGAAGAAGAAGAAGAATGCAACATAACAACAAATTCTTACTGTTGCTGTCACGTAAGTCAGTGTGATTGATATTTGTTAAAGATAAGTAATAAATAGTGCGACTA
>WYDF02122524.1:0-10112 GCA_009867245.2 Adranes taylori
TTTAAGTGTTCTAAATGGCAATTTAATTTTTTAATTATTGAATTAAATTTTTCGTTAAATATTTTAGGTTAATTGTTTTCGGTAAGTTAATCCTCACGCATATCTATTATATATATGGTTATGATTTCTGTCAATTACATCTTATTGGACTTTCTAGAGACTGGCGGACGCATTCCTTTAGATGCATTTCTTTGTGTAATAGAGCAAAATTATTAATTTCATAATTTGTTTTAATAACTATTAATAAAGTTTGCATTTAATAGATAGGTTATTGTTATTTCATGTGCATTATATCTAATATATCTACATTGGAATCTCAATTAAAGTTTTAATCTAATCATACACTTTCTATAAATTAAAAGTGAAATTTTTATAAATCTAATATTAATCAGCTGCGAATAATAATGTTTTATTAATATATTCTATATTATATACTTGGTTTGATTTTAATGGAATTTGCTCAATTTTTATATAAATGTACTAACATATTATCAACTTCTTTTCTATAATAAGATGAGGAATCAGTTCAAGAAGAAGACAACTAGAAAAATAGCATAAGAATTTCTCAATAAAATAGTAAATTGTCTCGACAAAGAATTCAATTACGTAACAATGGTCGCGTGTTACGAATGTCTTATTCAACATTAAAACAGAATTAAAAGCCCGTATCAAATCGACATTGCACGATAATTATGTTTTTCCGTCTTTAGAAATTTAATTGAATACGTAGACACATCTCTTCGAAATTAAAGCTTCTCTTATATTGTCAACGTCTTTTGTTCCTCTTTTCCATTTATATATTACGGGCACATGATAAATAACTATCTACTATTTCAAGGACATTTTTCTAAGTACAGTTTCTATCGTAAATATTTAGCAGGGCCTATCTTTTTATCTTTCATATAGGTATGTAATACCTATAGGTATATAAGAGATATAGGATTTATGTTTAGAGAATTTTTTCTATTCCACCTTAGTACGTTTCTGATATTGAAATTACTGCAATCCGTTAATATGCAATTCAAAGGGGGGATGATAAGGAACAATTTTTCATATAAAAAGTTTTTTCTAAACTCGTTTGTTTGTATGTTTGTACAGACGTATGTACGCCTGTATATTCACGAATTTCTCCTTTCCTATGGGACCGATCTGGATGAAATTTGGTAAACAGGTGTAGACCATGAGCCATGTTGCCAAATTTTATAGGAAGCGGTGTTGCCACATTTAAAGCTTAACAAATCTTTTGACATATCACAGGAACGATAAAAGATAAGACATTCGAATAAACTTTATTCTATAGACTACACACAGTCTCTTCGATTTTGTTTGAAATATTTTTTTCCAAAATCACAATTTAACATATATACAACGTTTTTTGTTTTGCTAACTTTAGGGTCCATTTTCTCGAAAAGTTTCGCAAATTTTTTTAAAATTTCTTGTGTGGAAAGTTCCTTTAATATTTAAGCGATTAAGCGAGTTTGAAAAACTCGCACCTCATAGCATCGTGGTAATTTGACCTTGAAGAAAAGTGTACTACCCTAAATATCTCGGTTCCTATGAATGCTGGAAAAATGAAACTTGGGGGCGTATGTCAGACCAGAAAGCCTTAATTTTGCCAGTATGGGCACTGAATATACTTTCAGCGATAGATTTTCAGCGATAAATTTATTTTTTCAACAACTTTTTAGAAATACCCTGCATATTTTCTTATATTTTGGTAGCCCTTCCGATTTGCTTTACAATGATGCCACATATGATGGGTCTAGCTCTTATAATTTCAAAGATATGACCCTTAATAACTTAAAATTTTGCAACTTGTCGCCATGGCAACCGCGACATTCAACAATCATATTATATACATGTATGACATACATATTAGCTCATATATACAAAGTTACAAGAAAAATTATTTTACGTTGTATGAGACATATAAACTACTTTCGCAACTGAATAAATGTTATCAGTGTTATACACATTATAATTTTTGGAGGTGCTCGAAATGATTATTTCTTGATAAATTCAGTTTTAAAATTAGAAGACTGAACTTTCGTTCGCATATAGTATATTGTATTATGCGTTGAATGAATGTAATGCCACCCCCGCAAGTGGTAGAGCGCGATTTAGCCGCATTTAAAATTTTACCAACTGTTTGATATGTTGAACTGTTTGATTTCAGGAACTATAAAAGATAGGACACTTGAATAACCTTTATTCTATAGGTCACCAAAAACCCGTTCAATTTTATTTTAAACATTTTTCCTAAAATTACAAACTAAGATATACACAGGGTGTTTTTTTAAATTTTCGATCGTTTTACTTGAGACTGGCTATTGTACTACATTAATTATCTCGGTTTTTATGAAAGTTGAAAAAATAAAACTTGGGGAACAAGTGTAAGACCCAGGGACCTCAATTTTACGTAAAGCGAACACGAAGAAAGAGTGACGGTAGTGGAGGAAAATGAAGTCAAAAAAGGCAGCGGCCGCGCCAAAGTGGACAAATTCATAAGACCAAGGCAGCTTCGCACGTCAGACTGCTCTTTTTGAAATTAGCCGAAAAGATGGTTAAGAGGGGTCGTAGGCCATGCCAAACCGGTCAGCTGTCCGCTTCGTAGGAAATACGGGGAAAACGTGAGTTAAGAGCGGCCGCGGCAAAGTGGACAGCGAAGCTGTCCGAGCCGCAGGCAAATATGGGAACCGGGGGATTCATGGGTTAGATAAATGTTGTTTAGTTTACCCTAAACACTATTGTGCTAATTGAATCTAATATACGACTTAAAAGGTGACTAAAAGGTTCAACTTTTATTTAAACTAAAAGGTTCAAAGATTTATTTTATGCAAGATCAAACAAAACGTATGACTTCCAGGATATGAAAGATAGGGTAGCGATCACGTCCACGAATTTTTATTTATTTTAGGCGAAAGAAACATTTCCATGGAAGCTGTCAGCTGTGTATATCTAAAATTTTAACGTTGTAGTTATATATACTGTATATTCATATTCATCTCGAAGGGCAATCGTATTAACAAGAGGGAAGCAGAGCATCTACTTTTTCTCAGAAAATTCTCTGCTCTCTGCCTCGTTATATCCGATAATGAACAGTAACATTTTTTGTTGATTAATGCATAAATATAGGTAAACTTAAATTAATGGTGTGCTTTTGCTTATAACTATTTCATACTGATTTGTGCACTCTGATTTTGTTTTTCAGTAGGTATGCCTTGAAATACCTACCCTTCTTTCTCTCTTTTTCCCATTCATTCAAGCATTTATCCTATCTTTCCACGTCCATACAATTCAAATACACCGATTTCACCAATCTGTCATTACCTTTTTCTCGTACCTTACTAACTTTTTTCATACCTTTATTCCAACATTTATACTTCCCACATTCTTACAGAACAGTCTCACTCCATTTATTTTTCTCGATATCTCCATTCATCACCCTTTCCATCTCTAATCTTTCTTTCACTGCCCATACTTCCGCTCCATATAACATTATACTCTGCACACAAACTTCCATTATTAATATCCTCATTCGTACCGAATCGCCAAATTTCCTTTCTCATATACATCTTAATCTTTACATCTTCACTTTCGCCTTTTTTACAGTCACTCTTATGTGTTCGTTGCTGCTTCGATTATAATTTAAGTAATACCTAAATATTTAGTCATTTTCACATTCTCTATTAACTTCCCTTCTACCTCAAACTTGTCATTTTTGCTGCTTCTCATTTTTGCTGTATAAATTTTATTAAATGTTGTTTAGAGATATATAAGAGCCACGGCGGATAGGGAGGATATGAGCAGTGGAATGTCAAGAACCTGTAGTCTCCAGACTTTACCCTATTTACTGGTAAACAGATAAAACGTAGTTATAAAATGAGTTTGAGTGGAAGTTGATCGATAGTTTCTGAAGCAACAATGATAATATTATTTTACGAATAATAGAAATGTCAAAATATATCAAAATAAAAAACTGAGAATAGTAACATATTGCATAATAACGGTTACTTTAAGGACGAACATGTGAAACCAAAATAGGGAAGGAATCATGTAAGTTTGCATATAGATACACAAAGAGTAGCATAAGTAAAAATCAAAAATCAACACGGCAGCTTATTAAACCTAGCCTCAAAGTTTTATTAAATTGGCCAGTCACTATAAAAATGGAGAATAATTTTTTAGAAATGAAAACTATTAGAAAAGCTTGTTCGTTTTAAATAAATCGTTAGGACTGACGTCGAAACTATAGAAAATACGATCCATCAATTTGACGTTTGCCTTTTCCTAAAATTCCATAAATAAGCTTTTTGAGCGGCGTGTGAACGCTTATTGGCTTGGTACAGGACGATTCTTCGATGATTCGTCACTCCTCCAAAATCCAAGAATTGGGTTGGATTTTCGACGTCTGGAGATAAGATATGTGTAGTATCACGAAAATAAGATATGTTATTATATTTTCATGCATATAAATATGTGAGAGGTAAACAAATAGTACTTACTACCTTACACATATCTTCAATAAAGAAATAATTACATTATTAACCAATGCCCACATAAAAATATAATGTGGCAGATAAAATTTAACATTCTTAAGTGTTGGTCCTTATCGTTTTTGTTATCGTTCTCTGGATGTAGAGCAAAACAATTTAATTAATTATATAACACGTTCCATCATAACTCATTACAATACAAGAATGAAACATATCAGAAAATAAAAATCACGCATGTATTTATTAACAAATTGCATTTATGCAAGTTTTGCACAATTCATTTATACTTTACATCATGCTCGCATACTTACCTATTCAACACTTTAATAATTAATTTTAGTCGCCGCTTAAGTTATCTTTTCAAAAAAATAATTATTTAGCAGATTGCGGGTGAAGCAAGTAATATGTATACTGAAAGATGTCGAGATCCATCGCCTTCCTAACACCAAAAGTTTTAGACGTGTAGAAAAAAACTAATCAATAATTGTTACTGTACCAGAAAAATATTCGATATAAAAACCTTGCACGTCACGACTGTTTGTTAGGATAATCATTAAAGACATATCTTACTGTGATATCTGCAAGAAAATTCTAAATGAATTTCAAATGCTACCAGAATACAAAAACCTAAATACCTATGAAATTATACCAGAAATCCTTCAAGAATAAGAAACACGTCATATATACATTCGCGGAAGAAATGTGAACCGTACTGAATGATTTTGGACATAACTAACTTACAAACATAACGAAATTACTAATCTTTGCAGAACAATATTGTGGAGTAATGACTACAACTTCAACGATAATGGTTTGTTTTGTCTATTAATTTCACCTATTTTCTTATATTGTATTGTATATTAATTAAGTCTATTTTCTTATATTATTATTAAATTAATTTCTGTATTGTAAATATTCGGAATATAAATTAAATATATATTACTTTAAATCATTGGTTTTATTTCTTTTTGTCTACATATTGCAAATAGATTTTTATTTAATGAAAATTGGATGAGAGTATTCTTTTATTGATACAATTTACCTTTAAATCATCTGGGTTTAATTGTAAATCAGGATTTAATTACATTTTAAATAGAAAGACACCATTTAGCTACAAATCGATCACGTGATATCGGATCAGACATATAGGGGACAGTGTCACAAATTTTCACCAGTCGTAGAGGTGCAGGAGACACTAGAAGTGCAGGGTTCACTGATTGGATACAGGAGACTCTAGAAGAGCAGGGGACATTGATTAGGTGCAGAGGATACTGGCCATTTTCGGAGCTCCAGAATTACTCAACATCTACTCTATGTAGCATGTGCTTATTTCAGATGCAAGTGTGTACCTACTTTTAGTTAGAAATCGTTACTTTTATTTTTAAATCTAGTTACATTTGAACTATCATCGTAAATGTAGTACCTTTTGGAACGCTAGTAACATCTAGCATTAAAATTATAAATAATAAATATAACCGCAATATGTTTGTTTACATTCTTATTGGCACAGCGATATACGAAGATATGTGAGCGATGAGTAAAAAATTCGTGGACGTGATCGTCTTTCATGTTCTGGAAGTCTTACGTTTTGTTATATCTGGCATAAAAAAAAGTTGAACCTTTTAATTTTGACTGTCACTCGTAAATTCAATTTGTACAATAGTTGTTTAGGGTAAATTAAATAAAACTTGTGTGACCTAAAAATCACATACCCATTAATCACCCGGTTCCCGTTATTGCCTACGGCGCGGGTTGCCTCGGCATACGGCCGCTCTTTACTCACTCTTTCCCAGTATTTACCTACGGCGCGGACAGCTCCTCTGTCCGATTTGCAGTTTGCCGTGCAAGGCCGTCGCCCTGTCTACTATAGTTTTATCAGTTGTTTAATCTGCGCTTGAACTGATTAATTTGAACTGATTTGATCTTGTTGATCTGATTTGAACTGAATTGATCTGATTTGAACTAATTTGATTTGATCTGATTTGATCTTATTTGATCTGATTTCATCTGATTTGAACTGATGTGACCTTATTTGGACTGATTTGATCTGATTTGAACTGATTGGATCTGATTTGTACTGATTTGTTTTGATCTGATTTGAACTGTTTTGGTTTAATTTGAACTGACTTAATCTGATTTGAACTGATGTGATCTGAGTTTATCTGATTGAATGAGATTTGAACTGAATGTGTTCCCTTATTCCCTTAGCCGGTATTCCCGTGTTCTCGTGTTCCCACATTAAGTATACAAAAACACGCGCGTATTCGAATGCAACTTTGTGTTAAAATTTCAAGATTTTTTTTCCTTATTCACGTGATCCCGTATTCCCGTATTAAGATATATAAAAACACCCGGAAACCCTTATTCCGATTTCCCGCATTTGTATTATATATTCGTCTTATTTGGCATACATGTAACGTTGTATCAAAATTTCAAGTCAATCGGAAGAGTAGTTTTCGAGTTTTGCGAACAACAAACATAGGGAAGTTCTATATAAGATTAGCTAAACCCGGCCACGCTTCGCTGAGCCACAGCGAAGCGTCGTATATCATAACCTGAGTCTGATATCAAATGGCCGCGGCTTTTCTGCGACCAGCGACATAGGCTAATTGCCGGGACCAGCGATATGCCTAACAAAATTTCAAGAATATGTATTCCCATGTGCATTACGGCTCTAATTAACGCGGTATGCGGCTTTGCCACAACCAAGGCTATGGCCTAACAACATTTCAAGAATATGTGTTCCCGTATTCCCTTGTTCCTGTAATGCCGTGGTCCTGTCTTCTCCCTTTAAGTATATAAAAACGCGCGTATTTGAATGCAACGTTGTGTAAAAATTTCAAAAATATGTGTTCCCGGTTCCCTGCACCATTCTTCATAGGATCACCCACTATGCTATGTTAACGATTTCCTGAAAATTTGATCGAAATCGGTTGAGCGGTTTAGAAGCCCATAGGTAACATACATACACACATCCTCTTTTATATATATAGATTTGTTTGGGAATTTTTTTTAAATAACTTCTTGAAATTTATCAAACAATTGTATGGCCTTGGTATATGAAATGTAATTCGACTTAGAACCATCTTTTGTTTCATTTAAAAATATATGACATGTGACCGTGGGAAAGAAAATAAAGCCCAATGACATGGCCAACGATAGATTTTAAAAGCAAAAGCAATTGTCAATCATATGCAATGTATGGGATACATAGCATATGTATTCTTATTGATAATCTATTACCGCAATAACAAATGAAGAATTTTTAAAATTACTAGGGCCTATATATTTGGAAGTATAAGAGTTAGACCCAATATATGTGGTATCATTGTAAATCAAATCACAAGGGCTACCAAAACCTGAGAAAATATACAGGTGGTACTAAAAAGTTTTTGAAATTTTTTTTATTGGAGATCCTGTTTTATATCAAAACATATTTTGATTCTTTGGACATCCTGAAGTTTATATTCTAATTTTACCTGGTTTTGGTCTAGTATCAAAATCGGTTCAGTCGGAGGCAAAATTGAGGACCCATGGGAAAATTTGAGGTCCCATGGTCATTTCATAAGTTCCCCAAGTTGCATTTGTCCAACTTTCATAGGAACTGAGATATTGTGTGTAGTACTTTTTTTCAAGGTCAAATTACTCCGGTGCTATGGTGTGCGACTATTTTAAACTCTCGTAATCGATTAAGTATTAAAGGAACTTTCGACACAACAAATTTAATTAAAATCCTTCGTTAAGTTTCTGAGAAAATCGACTGCAAAGTTTGGAAAACAAGAAACACCTGTATATACAGTAAATTGTGATTTTGGAAAAAATGTTTCAAATAAAATCGAAAGGTCTTTAGTAGATGTTGAGTAATACTCGAGCTCCAAAAATGCCCAGTGTCCCCTGCACCTAATGAGTGTCCTCTGCACCTCTAATGACCCAATACTTAATCAATGTCCCTTGCACTTCTATTGTCCCCTGCAGCTTTAGTGTCTTCTTCACCTGATAAGTATTCCATGCGCATCTACGACTCATGAAAATTTGTACCAGTGTCCATTATATTCTGATCCGATATCACATGATCTATTTGTAGATAAATGGTGTCTTAACTAGATGTATTTAAAATGTAATTAAGTCCTCATTTACAGTTACAACCAGATGATTTAAATGTAAATTGTATCAATAAATGAATACTCTCATCCGATTTTAGTCAAATAAAGATCTAATCACGATATGTAGACAGAATGAAATAAAACCAATGGTTTAAAGTAACATATATTTGATTTACATTCTGAATATTTAGAACAGACAAATAAATTTAGTAATAACAATATAAGAAAATAGATTCATTTAATTAATTCATTTAACTTGTTTTATGTAAATCTTTACTTGTTTTATTGAATAATTGAAAAGTAGTAAGCACCAAAGTACAATGTTCAGGGCAAACAGTTTTATTGTAATCTAAGACAAATTTGAGCCTAAAGTTGCAAGTAGAAATTTAGGTAAACTACCCACGGGTAAATTAAGCTGGTTAATTTACCATAAATTATCGATAATTATTTCAATTTTCAACACTTTTTTTTTGAGTTTTTAAATAAGTTTTTAAAATCGATATTTAGTGAGATAATGAATGAGAAAGGAAAAGAAAATAGAGTTAAATGAAAGACTTAAAGAGCAGAACATAATTTATCAATTTGTTTGATAGTAGGCAGAAACATTCATACTATAAAAATCGCTGGTAATTTAATATTACGAGTTTTATCAGTGTTTTGACCTAAAGGAAGTTTGATAACAAAAATATTTTACTAAGGGATACTACAGAATATTTCGTTGATAGGAATAAGAAATTTATAACCGTATCTTTATACATTTGATTGCAAAACATATCGGCAACAGTTTTTGTTGAATTATCATTATTTTCTTGTTTTGTTAAATTAACTTTATCAAGAAAATAAACCTTCATTTGCTGTCGGTCCCAGACAATGTGAACATGATCCCGGTCCCAGACAATGTATGTGTATTCGCCGAATACACATATTGTCTAATGGGTATGTCATGTCGAATGCATACGTAGTAGGGTTCGCGCTCGTTTGAGTAGTTTACCAATTGAAACATTATAAATAACGCACGTTTGCCGTAGTTTACCTCCAACGCCCTATCAAAATGAACCCGGATGATGAACCTTCGCTAAGTACACACATTGTCTGGGACCTGCTTTATAACAATATCTAGTTGAGTTACACGCTATCATTCATTCCTCCATGCAGAATCTTACAGATTTCCTCCGAATAAATTGTTTAATAAAATTTTATTAACTTTTATTTAAATTTTCAATCAAAGATCGAATTTTGAAGAGCCTATCTGTAGAAATATTTGATGTTATAATTAAAATTTATCTCAATTATAGTGAATTCAGATGTGGATATTGTATTTATTGCTTTGGTATAAATTTTAGTGAATTTGGAGAATGTGACATTTGGAAAAGCCTTGTTCTCTTCCCCCGGTATCTTTTACTGACACGAGCTATATAATTGTTGTGGAACTAAGTGTTTGCATATATATATATATATATATATATATATATGTGTATTGTTGTTATTATTCCGGGTTGTGCCCCTCGTATTG
>WYDF02122546.1:0-10112 GCA_009867245.2 Adranes taylori
TTCTACCTTTGTGGTCTCTCATATATGATTCGCAATTTTCGATGATTACCTGCTTAAACAACTATTATAATTAATCTCTGGTTGTGACATTACAACGATATCTATTCCCCCAAAATGTTTAATATTGAATATATAAATCTCATAACATATAAATGTTAAATGTTAAACGTGCACTGAATACCCTCATAAAAATAGCGTTTTATTAATTATTATTTCTTCTTAAGTTAAGTTTTTCAGAAATTATTACAGGCCCGTTTTGACTTCAAGGTGTCACCGTTAATCTAATTTTGGCCACACGACCGATAATGACATCGATCATTTACTATTTGGACGTATAAGAAGTTAGTACTGATAACTTAATAGAAGGTCGAATAAGTCCAGTAATGATCTTAGCCTATTTTAGTTTAATAATGGGATTTCTTTGGACTGTGAAAATTTTATGATCCTAGCTCTTTAGTTAAGAAATTTTTAATAAGTAAAGATAAATATAAATTTGAATTTCTTAGAGTATCGTACTACTTTTAGAAATCATTCGTACAGCTACAATCGATTTAAAGATAACAAGTCTTTTGCTAATTCAATTTATAAGAATTAAATACAAATAAAATTTAAGGCTTGTTCCTGCACCACAATGTCATCAACTTCTAAATACCTCGAGCCGAGCGTAATCACTGAAAAGGAATGGAAACATTAAGGACTAAGTAATATTCAATTTGATCCAAAAATGACCTCAGTTATCACATCAACTTTTTAAGCTACAGAATACCCACTCTTTCTACCAAAAGTCAAATAAAATGGGCATTCAAAGGAAAAATGAAGGAAAATATTACCAAATATACTATTTGCAAAGAATAAATTTATTCTTACAAAGGCCTGCAAATTTAATTGTGTTGATACATATAGTAAAGTTCTTTGACTAAACGGCAAACATATATGCTAAAGTAAAACTTTTCGCTTATACTTTTTCTGGAATGCTTAATCTGTAGATTATGCTCCAACAATAGTCTGTCACCAAGTATGCATCTTATCTACCTTGATAAGGTGGAAAAGTTGTTTCCTCTTGAATTTCGTATTAACGGAGTGCAGTAATTTGAATACAAGAGACGTACTAAGCTGAAATAGAAAAATTTCAAAACATGAATCCTATATCTTTCATATACCTATACGTATTACATACGTATATGATATATGAAAGATAAAAAGTATTTTATTTGTATCGGAACACATTGCTACTATAGATAAATTTTATTTAGTTGTGTGTAATGAATGCAACGCATTGTCATTCGGTCGCTTATATTCTCTGATAATAATATCGGAATTAGCAAGAACAATCCTAATATCTGGAGTGTTTATGGCGGTAAATATTTGCCTTTGAGTTATGTAAACAAAAGACGGCTGTTAGAACTAATGCTAACAAAGCCTTGCAGTTATCATCCACGTATTTATTTAAAATAGACGTTTTCGTTTAAAGGATCGATTTTCAACATTCCAACATGTTGCCCAATTTTTAGGTGGAATATAGTAATAATAGTAATTTGTATTGGCATTGCCAATATCCACATTATTACTTAATCTGATATTTAATAACATTAAGTGTGGAAGTATATGAATGAAGCGGGGATAAAAGCGATTGCAAGAGGAATGAACGCAGTATGGAAAGAAAGACAGGATATTCCGTATCAATGGGAGCAAGATGCAGAAATTACAGAGGGATAACAATTCTGAATGGTATATACAGAGCATTAGCGTTAGGTATATACAGAGCGTCATCGATCTAAAATCAGCGTTTGATAACTAGGTGAGGGTGATATTATGGGATAGAATAGAAGAAGTAGGTTAATCGAAAATAATGAGGTGGATGATAAGAAGAATGTGTGAAGAATCAGCGATATGACCGAAAGTTGGTAAACATGTGTTTGGATGGTTCCATTTAACAGGGAGGGAAGAGGCGAGACAAGGATGCTCTCTGAGCGCAAATTTATTTAATATTTATATGGCTGATTTGGCAGAAGTGATGAGGAAGTGACAGGAAGGAGATGTTTCGTTAGGTAGAGAGAAAGTGTGGTCGCTGAGTTACGCAGCTGATTATATATGTGGCGAAGAAGAGAGATGAAATGAAGGGAATAATTGAGAAAGTTATTAAGTACTTGAAATGAAGAGAGTTGGAATTCAAGGCCGGAAAAAAAACATGGTATACAAATAATGGTATACAAAAGGACAGGGGAGAAAGCAAGAAAGATGTGTTTTATATGAAGGGTGAACGAATAGAATGTATGAAGAAGTACAGTTATCTTGTGTGAAGAAGTACTGCCTGAGTAGTAGCGGGGAAAAAAGGCAGAATATGCAAGAAAGGTGGCAATACAAACGAAACTAGCGGCTGGAAGAATGAAGAATGTGGGAAGAAAAGTTCGAAGATTTGGTGAGTATGAGGTTAAGGATAATGAAGGTGTGTCTGACAAGTATGTTAATGTATGGATCGGAATTGTGGGCGGTAAAGAAAGAGAGGGCATAGAGATTCACGCCGAGCGTATTAGTGATACAAGAGTTATATAATTATAAATCTTGGGTGGAAGGGTGAAAGTTATGAAAGATATCGATGACAGCCATCTGAAAGTGTGCATGCTGGCCAAGGAAAGGGGACTAAACAGTGGGAGGAATGAATGGAGTAGAGGTGTTTGGTAAAATGAATGGTGAATGGAATGTTTTGAGAGAGAGAGAAAGGAAGATGTAGGATATGGAAAAACAGAACAGAGAGAAATATAAGGGAGTGTGAATTAGTACACTCTTAAACCATTTCTTATTAAATTAATAAAAAGCAATATGTCGTCTTCATCCACGTTTATTTTTGATAAAATTTGAGAAGCGTTTTCGGGAATTAGGCGCATTATCAAGCTGATGGTTAAAGTGTCGACTACGTATGTCTCTATCTTCTCGAAACGTCGAAAACATATTGCTTTCTATTAATTTAATAAGGAAATTTGTTTATAACATTAAATATAAGTACATAAAAGTCGAGGGGAAATGCCCGAATATCTATAGTCAGGGAAAGAAAAAAATTAATGAAAGAAAAAGGATGTTTGCAGGGTTTAGATGTGGTAGTGGAGAGAAAGGGAATAACTACTGGACGAAGGAGAATGAAAGAAGATATAGGATATATGAGGAAAAATGAGAGCATTTGGGAAGGAATATGATGAGATATATGTATTATAGCGAAATATTGAAGGAAGTATTTGGGTCCTAGATAGAAAGAATCGTAGATAATAAAAAGAATAATGCCAGATTTTAAAAAGAAATGTTTGTGACCGTCCAAAAAGTAAGAAAGTTGTCTCAGTCTCTCGCGAATTTATTTTTAACTTCTTGACTTCTCTTCTTTTCGTTAATCTTGTTTTTCTTCTCATTTTTGTTTCACTTGTATTCATCTCTTTCTTTTTCTCCCGCTTTGCTAAGTATACATGTTTGATTTTGATAAGCTATATATAAATTTTTAAGTTAATATTATGTTATAAAGAAGATATAGTAAGTCGCCAAAAAGTGGAAAATATATAAGAATTTGAACAATTTTAGACGAGAACAAAAATATGCTTTTATTAATATTGTGTTTATAGAAAAGAATGCAGCCAGATTGTTGTCGATATCTTCTCCAGCATTCAGTATGAACTCTTGATTCGGATTTAACGTTGACATGTATTAGGTCTTTGAGTTCGGTTAGGTACTTTTTGTAAAAACGTGATTTTATTTATTCTAACAATTCTTTTATCAGCTCATAGCTTTGGCATATGGTTTTTAATGTCCATATTTCTGTTAACTTTGCTGATACGGCATCATAAGAAAAATTTATGAAATAACTTTAAAAGCTTTCCAAACTAGTGATAGGTCGTTACATTTATGAAGTAACTACCTCAATTCAGTCTTCATTATTATGAATTAAAGTAGTAACTATTTTTTCAAATACGAAATGATTCATTATTTATGAGGAGTTACACTTTTTTGCAAAATAGGAGTCTCTCTTTGTTTCCCAAACAAGCTGTTCCATTTTTTTTTTCAAAAAGGGGGTCCGTCTTTTATTCAAGAGAAGTTTCTCTTTTTTTCAAAAGAAGAACTCATGAACGGATTTATTATATTAAGAGTTTATGATGATAATGCTAGTGCAGCAACATAAGAGCATCGTTTGATGCACATAGGACGCTTTGGCCGAGAGGAGGAGGGAATTCGCTTTGTATGATGTAGCACCTGACGTGGTTTCAGTGCTCGCTGGATCAAGCAACTCCTGAATGTCACTTGATTCTATCTGTTCAAAGCCATCTCGTAAGTGGTATAGAGCGCGACGTTGCCACATTTAAAATTTTACAAGCTTTTTGATATATATATATATATAAGGAACTATAAAAGATAGGACACTTGAATTAAAATTTATTGTATAGGCTGCCAAATGCTCGTTCAATTTTATTGGAAACATTTTTATGTAAAATTACAAATTAACGTATTTACATGGTGGTTTTTTTTTCCAAAGTTTGCAATCCATTTTCTCGAAAACGGCTATTATACTGCATTAAATATCTCAGTTCCTATGAGAGTTAAAAAAATAAAACTTGCGGAAGATGCGTAAGACCCAGGGATTTCAATTTTGTGCAGCAGGCCGAGCCAAAGCGGGACAGCGAAGCTGTACACGCTGTATAGGCTAATATCGAAACCAAGAACCTAGTGCGTAAGCGAATTCATGCATACACGAATTCAGAAATCCAAGGCAGAAAGATTCGCACGCTAGACTGCTCGTTCAGAAATTAGTCGAAAAGAGAGACAAGGTAAGCACTGGGAAAAAGTGAGACAAGAGCAGCCGTAGGACTTCCATTATATGAAAGATGGGGTGGCGATCACGTCCACGAATAAGAAATAACAAAGCTCATTTGCTATCCGTAAACATTCACTCAGGTGTTTTATTAATGTCACTGTTTCAGTGCTCGCTGAATCAAGCAACTCTTGAATGTCACTTGATTCTATCTGTTCAAAGCCATTTCGTCCTATTCCATTCGTAACTTGAGCAATGTTTGCAGTTAACGTTTGAATTCGTACGGATTCCTCATGATCACCGATAGTCAGATCAGACCACAGTTATTTCCAACATGAGTTCAATGTGTATGGTTTCAATTCTTGCAACGATTCTTTTATATTAACAATGCACTTTGACATAGGAAAATTTTTCCAGCACTGCATAACATTCATATCAGGATCACATTCCATGGTGTCCAGTATGATTTTAAAAATATGTCTAATGTAACAGAGCTTAGAGGTCTTGATTGTTCTTTAGTCCATTAGTTGGAGTAAAGCCGTCGGGTTAGGACATAAAATTATCACCTTTATATTTGAATGCATAGCTTCCAGCTCACGAGAGTGTTCTGGAGCATTATCCAAAACTAGAATAGCCTTAAAGTCAAAATTGTTTTTCATTAAATAAATTTCAACTTCGGTAACAAAACAATTTAGAAACCAGTCACAGTCAAAAACACTTATAACCCACGGATTACTTGTTTGAACGCCAAAACTCTGTAAGTTTGTGTTTCTTTTGATTTTCCAAAGCACGAGGATTTAACGAACTGTAAAACATTTATTGCTTAATAAAACAATCGTTTAATGAATTAGAACAGAGCAGCAGTGTAAATCGATCTTTTGCTACCTTACAATTAGAGGTGGACTTTTCACTAATCAACAGTCACATCTTGTTTTATCTTGACCAAAAGATTCTCCAAATCCGTCACACGTATGCCTTTTTGATCGATAGTGAATAAACTCGGCACACATCGCGCGGATAGGTTTTTCGTATCCAATTGTTTGTGTATGATGGCGTGTGCACGGTCAGTTCATTTGTTTGCAGCCTCTGCTATCCCAAAATATGTGGGATAGCCTCTGCTATCCCACATATTTTGATTCGACGGTTTGCCATAATCATATCATTAAATTTGTTGACGATTTCTGGTGTAGTGACGATATTTCAGGGCCCTGGGTGGTCATCAAAAACACTCGTACTACCACGAAAAATTCAGCTTTCCAAAATTTTACTATTGCCAACGACGTGCAGATTCGACATAAACAGAATCCAGTTCACCATATACAGCTGTGATTCCTGCATTGGTTTTCCCCTTTCTTTTGAAGGAACTTAATCACTGAACAATATTTGACATTTTCTATTTTTCACAAAACACAAAAGTTGCTTGCCTGCGACGGCTGTAAAAACCAAACCAGTTGTTCTTTTTGCTTGAAATTTTGACAGATGTCATGTGTTGACTGGCAGATGTGAAAACCAGTATGGCGTTCGTTGTCACGTAACGCCATCTATCGAAGACTAGATTTATATCAAACCACCCCCGTATTATAAAATTGCAATGAGAATATTCTATGTAAAAGCCGTGACTGCAGCTTTGAAGTTAAAACATTTCTTTTACACAAAGACGAAAATAAAGAAGCAGACAATAATTTGATAGTTTTTTAATTTTATGCCTGTACACCGGAATGAAATAATAAAGCAACTAGATCACCTTTTATTTCTCGAGAGTATTCATTGAAAAAAAAAACGTCAAACACGTCAAATTTAATAATTTCCAAGAAGGGATTACTAATTCTTTTGAATCTTTTGACTTAATCTTTTTAAGTAACTTTTCATTTTAATAATAATAAAATGTAGATCATTCAATTATTAATACACAAAAAAACGATAATAAGACATATACCTGAGGTTTACAACTGTAATTTTTTTTCTCTTTATTTTTTTTTTCTCTTAGTATAATTAAGCAGCAAATATAATTTATTTTCATTTTTATTTGATTTAAATTTATTATATTATTTCAGTGTACACGTACAATATTCTCACTATAGTAATATAATAAAATATTGGAAAATCCCACTAACATTATTTTGGTTATGAAAACCGGCTAATTTAATCCAACCAGGTTACAAACTAACCATGTTTATTAGCAACAAACTAAACTTTAGCTGTTGAACTAAATTCAAGAACTCGAAATATATTATACATAGTGAGGAATGTCATGTCATCGCGTAAGTCATCTTATAATTTATTTTTGAATAATTTAATTTAAATATGTTGTACGGATTGCAGCTGAACGGTGCTAGAGTTTCATTTAAACACATTATTATCTTTAACTAACAATATTTTCATGTACAGCATTCACGAAATACAGTGATTAAGTGTTTGAATGAGATTGTTGTGCGGCAAGTAGAAAATGTGATAGCATATATGTAAATATATATATATAGGGTTACCATATTTTTTTTGCACCAAACCGGGATAGGGACAGGGTAAAAATTGCAAAAGCGTGTTTTACATAATAATTTCATTTTATTTTAGATATTACAAAATAATCACAGAATGTTATTTTATTGAACATTAAATGTTCCTATATTTTTCTGTTTATATTTTTGTGTTTATAAAATTCACTGCAGTTTAAATTCACGTTTAATTTAACAAACAAAAATGCAACAACATTTCTTTCAAGCAAACGATTTCTATCAGATGTCCAGTCGCTTTGCATTATAGAAAATAGACGCTCCATGGATGTTGATGTTCCAGGAAAGCAAAAAATAAATTCGTTTAAAAATTTTCTTTAAATTTTTTATTGAAATATTTTTTCTGAAAACCGGATAAAATATTTTTTATCCACTTCTCCTCGGTACTAGTGCCTTTTTCGAGTCATAAATTTCTGCGGTTAGTGTCATCAAAAAACTTTTTTGCGTTTATAACTCCGTCAAATAATCTGTCAGAATGAATAACAGGATTGGAAAACTTTGAACTAATTAGCTCCATTGTTTTCCCAATATTACTCCAATTCATAGATACATCGAATGCCTAGATATGTTCTTCAAGCTCTTCAAATTTTTGTTGCCAAAGAGAAATGTATGATTCGCAAACTTGATAGAATTTGTCAACATTTTTCATAAACATATTGACAGTGATATTGATATTCTCTTTCAAGTCATATAAGCATAATTTCGCTTCTTGTGGAATAAAGTTATGCTGATGTCTCTCATGTAGAATTAATTTTAAATTTTGAAGTTCCAGATTTACTTCAGTAGCGCATATATCGTTTTTTTTTCAATTTTTAATATAGCCGCATTAAAAAGATTTAATTGTCCAGGTATAACTTTCAAATATAATTCTCCAGTAGGATCCGAAAAAAAAAATTGCGTATTAATTGAGTACAATTCTTTTGTGCAGCAAAGTTGGCTTTCAAGCCTTGAAATATTTTTGGTATAGCCGGCAAAAAGGATAATAATCTTGTATTTCCATGTTCCTTGTTCTTCAATAATAAGACGGTCTACTTGATGACCATTATAGATTTACTGCAATCGATGTAGGAGGTTACGCAAAGCAGGCCGATGGAAGCACTTTCAGGGATTCTATACTATCAAAACTAATAGAAGCAACTAAGTATTCTACCATATTCTTAGTGGCCGGAATTGCATTTTATAGTTCTATACATAATCATTGCAGAAAAAGCTTATCCCTTAAGGGACTAGCTACTAGGACCGTATTCAGGAAAAACATTAACTGAAGAGAGGGAAGTTTTTCACAAGAAACTTTCTAGTGCAAGAAAAACCGTTGAATGTGCCTTTGGAATTTTATTTTCTTAATGGAGAATGCTATCTGGAGTTATTGAAACCACTGATCAGACAGCAGACAAAATTGTATTGGCAATATGTATTCTGCACAACTTAAATATTGACAAGGATGGATACTATATAGACGATGGCAATATTCCTGCGATTCCAGTTAGGTTTAAGTTGCCAAGAAGTAAATCAAATACGCGTCATCAAAAAAAAAGCATTTACCACATTTCTTGTTTCTAATGTCCATTAAAATTCAATTGACAATTGACATATACAATTGACAACAGAAAGTTGGTGACATAAAAAATTATATTAAGTTGATCTCACGAGTAACATTCAATGCTGCTGCAATTTTTTCCACTCCTTATGATGAGACCGATTCTTTTGGTCCCAAATTGCCGGGACATTCACTTTACCAAATAATCAATATGCTTCAAAAATTGAATAAAATTTTTAGACAGATAAACGCGGCTATGAAATAATCAATCATATTGCTTATCTAGATCGCCTCATAGCAGCAAAAACAAACTGATGTGATTCTCTATCAGCAACAAAGCCTGCTTCAGAGAGAGAGAGAGCTTTGCAATCTTTATTCCTGTATGTATATATAGATTTGTTTTAAACAGCGATGATGCCTTACCGCAAATATGCTTCAGCATGTTGGTATCCTTAATAGCGTCAAGTGAATAAAGATCAGCATTGTTCAACAAATATCCTACGGGAGCAGCGCGAGCCTGATTCTCGAAAGGCTTTCGATTAAACAGTACGGATTTAGATGCGTTAGAGGGCGTTAAAGAAAATTGTTGATAATGCAAGTACACACGCGAAAGAAACAAAAGACAAAGCTTTGTTTCGCAATTTTATTTATTTCAATAGTGGACAAAATATTTGAGCCATTAGATTTAAATAAACATTTGCATACCGTGTTAAAAATAGTTCATACAAATGTGAGATAGTTCATACAAATGTGGTGATGTGAGATTTTTGGAAAGGAAGCAACATTTAAAAGTACCGTTATTCTAACAACGAAAGCATTTTAAATGAACTATAAAACATCAGACCCACCCGCTTGCACTTAGTTAAATTGGATTTATTGCCGACTGCCTGCTGCACTTCGAAGTGTAGGGCTAATAGGAAAACCAACAGAAAATCACTCTCATTCAAAGCTAGCTTAAGTTATCATCTGGTTTTTACTCTCCGAGAAAATTGAATGTTCGTCAATTGACAAAGATTATAATTGCATCTGTTTGTTGCTCATATACAAATTACTGCATCTGAGGGGTAATTCGCTCGCGATTATAATCTGTTGCTCCAATTTCGTCTAAAAGAGACAAACGAAGTTCCCGAAATCTTGCCGACTGAGAAGTTTAAATATTCATTATCAAGGACTCATTATCAAGAAATTATGATTCGCAAGAGTTAAATTAATTTAAATATATATATATATATATATATATATATATATATCAAAATTTGAGTTTTCCACGAGGCATGTC
>WYDF02122557.1:0-10111 GCA_009867245.2 Adranes taylori
GATTATAGATTTGTAGTGATAGTGTTTTTGTATCTAGATTTAGTTATAATATAATCGATCTGTAATCGCCATATTATCCCTATATTATCTTTAAAGTTCTCCCAGATTTGTCGTAAAGATATTCCTAAATATTGAATGTAATTATAATGTACCTTCATATCAGTGGGGTTATATGGAGAATAAGTACTACGGTGCTTATGCTCCGTGAAAATCCGAAAATGTTTCGAACTATATTTGTATTTAATTATTTATGATGTATTATTACATGACTATATATTGTTCTAATTTATATTTGTTATATTTAGATGTATCAAAATCTCTTTAATAAAGAAATCCTCTAGGCCCACTTAATAAGGAATTCCTCTGGGAATATATTAATACCAATACATTGTTTATTTGATTAGTGATTTATTTAGATAATTTGTTTAAATGGTTGTTTTAATCATTTATCGATTGCGAGGCTATGTCCAATATGCCGGTAACACATTTCTTAACCCCAATAGAAGCAAGCCTTAATTTTCACTTTTCCACTGCACAATTATATGTACTTGCTATTTATTCGTATGAACAATTATCATATTTATAATATCGGTTTCAAAGAAAATGTCTCCAACTTTATAAAGAGTCCTTGACATCTCGTAGAAGGGAGACTACTAGGGTAGCTTTATTTTTGTTATATTTTTGCACTGAATCCTACTATTTATTGGAGGCGGTGGCTTTTTCTACAACATTTTATTATCTTTGGCCCTATAAACTTGAGGATTTTTATTGGATTCATATGTTGCAGGTTTAATCTCTTGTTTTCAGTATATTTTTCTTCAATTTCGTATTCCCCTTTTTCACTATCTTCATCTTCATCGTCGTACACTTCAGCTTTTTCATCTCTATTCATTATTTCTTCAAGCATTAGCCGCAACCTTTCTTGCTCAGCTTCATATGAATTAAAAGCAATTTTTATTTGGTTTAAAACAATCGAATAAATAAAAATGTAATCCATGAGAACGCATTTACGAATTAGTCGCAATATAATTAATAATTAATTAGGAAACCTACTTTCTACCTTGAATTAAGTATAGAAGAGTACAAGTAAATTTCATAACGTACGTGGTGACGTCGATCTATCGCACCTGCTGAAATGCTGAAAACAGGTACTTTCATAACCCCCTCTTCAAGAATTAGTAAAAAAAAATTGATTGGGCCGTGGGACCTTATTTCGCCACTGACGGGTTAATCACGTTTAAATTTCTAATAAACGTAAAATTCGTAATGATTCACGTACAAAATGCAGTATATAAGAATTTCATGTTCATAGAAATGGCAATAATATATAAAATACACACAATTATATAAAATACTAGAATTAGCAACACAAACAAATAATATTAAACTAACCGTTTCTAATTTAATACTGCAAGCTATACGCTTAAGTTCTCCGTGTAGCATTAGTGTTTAAACTATATATTTAAGGTAGAAAACTATATGTTTATCTAGTCCTCTAATATGCTGACTCTCCGGAGAAAGTTTCTGTTAATATATATATTGTTACGAATTTAAAGTAGAAGTTTCACTCACACTAGCATTTTTCTTGTATGTTGTGTAGACACAATTTAATTTTAAAAGAAAACCTATTTAAAAACGACTTCACGTATTTATTGGATGTATACGATATATGAGGATCATGTCTTAAACTATTTCCGAAGCATCAGTTACCCAAACTTAACAAAAAGGGTTATTGTTTCACATATTAGGGTTATTGTTTAACTTAACACATATTTTTGCAACTGTAATAAATATAACAGTCTTATCATGAACAACTTCCAGAGTATAACATTTACCTATTACAAAAATTATTTAAAACAACTTGAGTGTACCGTTTTAAAAGTATAACATATATCAGTGGGCTTGTAAGCGAAATGTACGAAGGGACAAAAGTAAGAGCAAAAGTGGGGAAATACGTGTCTGATTGGATTGGTGTCTGATTGGACTAGTAATTAGCATCCATGTATCTAGTTTTGTATAATTATTATATTGATAGCTAAATAGTATTTAAATATGTAAACAATACGTGTCTATTAGAGACATTCCAATGCAATATATTTTGTTAAACATACAGTCAACGACACAGTTCATTATATCTACAAAAGTGATTGCACTAATAGAAGTCAATGCTAAGTTATGGATATTCAACGACCTGATTTTAAGCTTTGTTTTCCGAGGTATATATATATATAGTTCGGGGGATAGTCGGAAAATTTATCATGTAGAAACATACATAGATACAAACATACATGTAAATACATTGCTGCACGTCATTGGAGAGTAATATTTTTATTAATAATATAATCTTTATTATATAAAATAATACTTTTAGCATAGTAATATTTTCAGCCTAAAAATGAATAACGAATCTTAAACAATATCGAGAATTAACGTAAAATTAGGGTGAACCGAAATATATTTTACATACATAATAAAAAATTTAGTGTTCGGATAATCGACTACTTGAATAATCGACGTTCCGATAATCGAGTTCCTACTGCTCATTAACAAAAGATTTAATACTTAATGTCAAGAGACTTAATATTTAAACATGTAATATTATAGTAAATTATTTTATATTTTAAATATCGTTTATTTTATTAATCTATTTCATACATTAAAGTAATCATTTACAAATTGTAAATAAACGTATAACTAAGTGTTACTTAATTCATAATCATAATGCTCGTTTAAAATGAATAATTTAAACGGTTTCGGTTCCGGTTTCCACTATCAGATTTATAATGCACACTGAAATAGCTATCAGGAGCCATTTATTGATCACATGTGGATTTGGCTCAAAGATGAAGTTCAGATGAAGAATCAAGACCATGTACAGTATTTACGACTGACAGAGAGCATTATTAAATGACATATCGAAAGATAGGGTAAAACCTCAGATTTGTGGCTTTTACAATTTATTGAAAGAAGTTTATGAAGGGATTTTCGGAACTCCTTTAAATAGAATATCAAAGAAAGCAGTAGTTATTTTGAGATTGAAAGAAACATTGTTGTCAGCACTAGTTTTGGATTAGCCTGATTTTAGCGTAAAGAATAAATTTATACTCACTACAAGTGCGAATGCATTTTCTTTGGGTGCAGTTCTATCGAGTGAAAATGGGAAATCACTTTCGTTTATTAGTAGAAGATTGAATCGCAGTTCGTTAAAGTATTGCACCTTTGAGAAAGAAGTTGTAGCTATTTGTTGGGCTATCAGGAAATTACGTCCATATATTTCTGGGAAGACGTTGGAACTTGGAACATATCATAAACCATTGAGAGTTTTTGGAATGACAAATCCGTCAAGTAGGTTGACGAAATTTAGGCTAACGTTGGAAGAATTTAATTACACAATTTCATATGTAAAAGGGGCTGAAGATTTAGTAGTAGATAGTCTTCGTCGAATTAAACTTCATAGTGATGAACTAAAAGAGTTAAGGTGGCTATTGGTCTCAGTCGTACAAAACAAGCTTCTACATGGCGCTCCAGCTTGGGCTCAGTGTAACAAGGCCAATCAAAATGTAGGTAGGCTTAGAAAAGCTATGCGAGGAATGAGAACTACGATCTGTAGGGCATATTATTAGCCAGAATAATATCCACCGATCTACTGGCAGAATAGAAAAAAGAATATATGAAGATATAGCAGTAAGCGAGAGGTCTAGCAAATGCTAAATCGTAGACTGACCATTGAAAATCCTGCTTGATTGAGAAGACTAATTTGAGACCCGTGGTATGACAGAGATTATGGAAGTCTGGTACCAGTTAACATAATTTCTTACGGGCCATGGCTCTCTTGACATTATCTTAGAAGGACGAGCAAGAGTGAAGATGCGGCATGTAACCGGTGTCAGAGCACTGACGCCACCCCCGATCGCTCACTGTTTGACTGTACAGCTTGGACTATTGATCAAATGATGGCATGGCGTGTGCTTGGTGATAATACAAGTGCCGACAATATACTGGCGCAAATGTTGTCAAAGCTGTAAATCTGGGATGCTACCGAAACCTTTAACACAAAGGTGGTAAAATGCAAGGAGGTGGACAATCGTGTGGGTAGGCAACCTACTGTTAGCAAATAAATACGAGAGGGACAACATACAAAGAATTGAATCGACGGATACAAGATAGCTCCAGACTTCCCGAAATAATTCAAGCGATTTAAGGGAGCCTGGTAGCGCCGTGGAGGCAGATAGGCGGGCACCTAAATGCCCTAGCGAATTTAATGAATCGAGGTACTGCTCTCGTCCTTGTTCTTGTTCAATTGAGATATTCACCCAGAAGAAGTGAAGTGAATTGCAGACCCTCATCCTGATAGGTTCCTTTTGCACTGGTGGTTCTACATTTTCCTTCAAGACCTCAAAATTTAAACAAAAAAGTAGCTGTTGTTCTCGCATTATACTTTATTCTTTTATTACTTCTTATTTATAGGGTAACACGTTTAAACAGGAATTCGGGATTTTTTTCGCCAAATAAAGTTCGCGGGATCAGCTAGTGTTAAATATATATCATGAAAGTAAATTATGTGTACATTCAACATGTATCAAATTGAGTATAAATAGATTTTCAAACAGAATCTACGATCATCTTCACGTTCAAAAAAAAACTAAATCTATCGTCAGCAACATCTTTCGATGTCCCTATCGTCATTTTTTTCAAATCATTTTCTCATTTCTCATATTATCAAGCAAATAATGTTAAATTTTAAGAGGTAGTATTAAACTTCATATTGCAGATTCAAATCTTTTATAATCAATATTGCTATAAAGAAAACTATATTCAAGCAGAAACAATCACATTCTCAATAATACAAATATTACGAAATATTTCTAATCTCGTTCGTTTTGCTTTCCATTCCATCTCTTATTCCAAATAATTACATCCGCATAACCCATTGAAATTATCAACATCATTGCAGCTGGGCTTGCAAACTCACTAACCACCACGTACAGCACGAAAAAGCACAGCCACCGTCGTGTACCCTACTATGTGGGAGGGTGTGTGTGTCGGTGTGGGTGTGTGTGGTGTGGCGGTCGTCGTCTACCGAAATAATAACTTGCTCATTCGGGAACTTGCTCAGAGTCCGTCAGACGTTAGATTCTTGTTTGTATATTATTTTATCTTGAATTGCTTTCACATGATCTCTAATTTACATTTGTGTCTAGCATTTTAAAGTCTTGTACAATGCAACGATCAATTAATTTTTTCTTTCTTTTAGATTTAGTTTGTTTATAGATACGTCACCAAACGTATTATATAGTTCTTTTCTTGCATTTACGATAAATGTTCAAAATTTTTAGGCAAGTGATAGTCCTATAACTTTTCTTGGTCAGATGGTGTTTTTGTATAACAAGAAAGTTTGCTCTTCTATAAACCATGATAGAATGTGGTTTTCTCCATAAAAAAATGCAATGTAAACTTGCTGGTCAAATATGCGTACGTACCCATAATTTTTTCTCCTAAAAGTCGGTAATGCTATCTGACCCAGCGGTGAAAAAATTCTTTCTAATGATTTCTGTTTACAGTGCGACAAATGCATGTTGGTCACAAAGGCTGGTAAATAATATCATCGTCCAAACTTCTGTATGACGTAGTACCGTAAGTAAAATTTTCAGCTGTTGAGCAGGAGGTTTGCTTCATTAATTACCTTTTCCGTTACTTATTCGTGAAATAACATGGAGCCTTGCTTCAAATAGTATTGAAGTTGTCCCTAACATATTTAATCTTTGAACAGGGATGATATTGTAACGTGGCTATTTGTGCAAGTTCCTGTTTAGGATGAGGTGAAAGCATTAAGTACTCACAAATAAGGTAAACATGTTAAAATAATTAGACACCAGAAAAGTTTAACATTGTAAATAAGATTTTACATAAGCGGACAGTCACAGGGTAACTCACTATAGATCTATTTTATGATCAAAGCACAGTGGGAAATATTAGTTATTTATTATACCCATTCACCAAGAATCACGTAAGAGAGGGACATACACGCACGAGTTCAGACTAACGCATTAATTAGATATGAATTAGTTCATTGTGAACGAAAATATGCATATCGATATGTGGAACGGGGTCTAAAATGTATAAAAACCAATAGCAGGAAAAAATAGTAATTTTGGGCGTCCGCCGTACGTCGTAATGTCCAACTAAGTAGAATAATAATCCGGATTAAAAGAATATCAGATTAATAATTAAATAAAAAATAAATCATGTCTAATTAAATCGTGATGATCAAAAATTTATAAAGTATTTTATTATGCATTCGTCTAATATAGCGGTACGTAGCATTAATATTTTAAGGAATAATTCAGATAAATTAACTTGAGCATTATGTTAATGAATAAAGTAATGTCGAGTGTAATTAGTAACAAGTTTGTTAATCAAGGTAAAGCCAAAAGAAATGCAAATAAATCCTTAGGATAATGGTAAATAAATCCAAATAAAATCCTTAGCGTTACTGTAACATAATAAATAATAGTTTGTGTACAGCGACAAAATCTGTAAGTACCTAGTTTAAAATTTCTTTGATGTAACTGAACAAATCATAAAGTCACTTTTATTCAAGTCTTGACTTGGTATATTATTTGCAAAGCGTTGATAATTTTATTTTACGTATGGGCATGAATGAGCATGTCATTGGATTGCACGTAAACATTGGATTGCACGTAAACAATTTAATTAAGTTTAATAACTGTTTCATTTCTGCTGTCTGAATCATTTCTGCTTTTGACTATCGTTAACGATTGACTATTACTAGTAATTATTCAGTCACGAAAGGCACAACTAAATCTAAATAGCACGTCCAACTTAGCTATGCTCCGGCCTAGTATTTATTCTAAATTAAGTGGGTTAACTGATGGATTTGGATTAGATCTGTCCGCATCAATTATTCAATTAATAACTTTGAAGTAGCTAAACTAAAGTAGTATCTTACAGAATAACGAAGGAGTTCAGGTACCCATAATTGTGAGCAAGGGATTGCTACGCTAACCCATATAAAAGTCTCCTCTCATCCATGTCACG
Organism: Adranes taylori; assembly: GCA_009867245.2. NCBI lineage: Eukaryota > Metazoa > Arthropoda > Insecta > Coleoptera > Staphylinidae > Adranes > Adranes taylori. Next base: position 7,060 of record WYDF02122557.1, read on the forward strand.
TCAGAGAGAACAACCCTCCGCCCTAAAACTAACGTGACAATATCTATTTACTTGCAGCAATTCACAAAGTTTAGCTATTACTTTTTGCTTAATATTACTCGAAATAAATAAAGCTTGTGGTCTAGAAATTTGATTCCTTTATGATTTTACGTATTTTTGGGGTATATTTTCTCTCAGTACTTATCTATCTAATTTATTTCTAATTAATTTTTACAGATTTGGACCATTTGCACATCTTCCACCTAAGAGTAATTTTAAAGTGGTCTTGTAAACTTAATTTCTACATAAATTGGTACATGAATGTCACTTTCTTATTATTACTATGAGTACTAATTATTGTAATTATTGTACAAGCAATTGTTGTTATCGTAAGTAAGCTATGCTTCTTATTTCCATGTTTATTTTTGGGGATACTTTAGCTGTCCTAACGTGACGTGTAAGGGAAAATCTTTTTAAACAGGAGACGTAGCGATTGTCTTCTGCCCTAAGGTACGGTCTCGTTCAATAATTAGAAAATTTGACTCACTTTAATGCCTACTTTAATTTATCTACGACTGATTGAAGTTATAATTTATGAATTTATATTTCCCCAGTTTCCTTACACTATATAAAATAAAACACAAGATTTTGCAATTGCTAACGTTGTGCGCACTTTCCATATTTTATCATAAGGTTATCTAGACAGATAATAGTACTGCACAATCCTTGACAATCACAAATCGTCATTTATGGCACAAGACTGATAAAATAAAATAAATGAATAAACTTAAAGAAATATATTGAGAATAATTTGAGAAATGTGTATATGCAAATAAAATAAATTAAATAATTAACGCCTCATCAAGATAAGCAAATAAATAAATATTTGTGTTCAATTAGCGCGTGCGAATAGATAAATAAAAATTGCGTTCATGACTCATCAACGTGATCCCCACGTTTTTTTATAAAATGATTCTACTTAAAGTTTCTGAAGTTCTTTTCATCGAAAATATATTTTTAGAACTGCTCACAGTGACCTTACTAATTCATTTTAATTTATCTCTATAAATACTCGAAAGAATTGTTTAATTATTACTGAATACTGAACACTACTTTTTCCCATATATGATTTATTTAACAATGTACTATATTCATAATTTAATCTGGAATAAATTATACTTCAATTTTATTTAGGATTTTCTTTTCAAAACTCACACCGACTAAGGTTCAGTCTTTATTCAACAAAAATCTTGTTTCTGTGGACTGTCTGGAGCTTTTATTCATTTTTTGGATTACTAATTTCCTACCAAGATTACGATCAATTTCTCTCGCTACTTTTCCATTTCTCTACTAAACTGATATACCTTAATGCATTCTCGCCTAAGTACCTTTATTAATCTCATACAATATCACACTTTCACTTATTAGTGATTGATTACTAATCAAATCTATGCTTATTGATAAGATCCTGCTATGCTACCTATTAATTATCACCAATCAGCGACTATCCCCTCTGCTACGCTGGTCTTCTGTCCTCTGATACGCTGGAAGATTCCCATGGTGAAATCTTCCATGGAGCTGGTCTTCGATTCCCATGGTGAAATTCTAACTCAAGCACGATGTTTTTAAATTACACTTCATTTGATGAATAGAAGTGTAAATGAAACTTTGCAACTAGTTCGTCTAGCACACAGCATGCTTAAATAATAACAACCTTTCACAAAATCTAGCCATCCTCAATTATTACAAGGATCATACATACAAAACTATCTATCACAGAATTAAATCAGATTGCCTCGTTACATTATAACTCATCTTATGTAATACGCTATTAAATCAAAGATTCTTTTATATTTATATCCTGTGTGAAAGAAGATAAATTTCTCTATTATTCTCCTTTGCATGAACACAAGAGGGTTTATGCGTCCGCTTGTGGCACTTGATCAATACCTCTCCCGTTCCTCTATATTCGAGTACACGTTCCTCCTTGCATCACCCTTCCAAACATTGGATAACACCACAACACCATCGCGGAATATTTCTTGAAGCTGCAAACACTGAGTAGGACCAACGAGGTGCATAACGGTCCACTACCACAACGTCCTCAATTTTCATTAGAGTTGCCAGATAGTTTACAACATTTAAATCGGTGACCATACTTATAATAAGAGGCAATTACAAACTTGCACTAATTATTTCATAAAATATTTTTATATTAATAAAACAATACACATACAATTGAAGTTGCATTGGCGTATGAGGCATGATAAGAAAGTCTACAACACTATAGTCCTAGATCTAAATAAGGTACAATTATTTCAATAAAATACACACACACATTAAATTCTATAGACGTGTAGTTTATATGTAGACGTGTAGATTTACATGACGTGTAGATCAAACTGAATGTTCGGATTGCGATTTTTGTAAAGTATTAATATTTTAGGAAAAATATATATCATATCATTATACGTTACATAATTTAAATCTGTAGTTCATATACTACACATTTTTATTAAATATTATTACCTGCTGTTTAGGCCTTAAAAGTAGCTGCTAGAGGCTGGAGGTGCTCCAAATCTGGAGCATTTGTAACACATACAAATCTAAAATATTATGTCTGTTTTTATTTATTTTTTTAGGTTTCATGTATTATTAATAATCCCATAAAAGCGTATACCACAAGTCATGTTGTTACAGGAATCAGAGATATCCACTGAATGGGAGTTACAACTTTCATGCTCCTGATACTTTCGACTAACAATAATCAGTTGATGACACTGAAATTATTATGTATTGTATATATTTTTCTATTATTGACCGTAACGTATAATAGATTTTATAATATTATGGTAATCTATTTGGGTAAAAAAATTATCCAGAGAATATTACAAGGAATTATTTGTATAAATTGATAAGATCAAATATTATGTTACGTAAAGAAACAATATTATCATTCATGCATACGTCGCATATAACCGTCCCTGCACGCATAAGCAGTTCAAGCAACGAAGTCTCTAAACTAAACTATTAACACTTGCAACAACGAACTATTATTTATACGCGTTTAATA
>WYDF02122568.1:0-10110 GCA_009867245.2 Adranes taylori
TCTAATGAGTGAGTTGAGAACAAGATTTGAAAAAATGAACAATGTTTCTTCAGATTTTGATTTTTTATTCGGGACTTCACTCGCGTCCCTAACTAAATCTGAAATTCAAAAGGCTGCTGTAGATTTAGCTTCAAAATATTCAGAAGATGTAAATGCAGCAGATATTCATACAGAAATTGAAAGTTTTCAAAATCATGTATTGGCTATTCTGCAGGATATAAAATCTATAAACTCCTATTCAACTTCTTCAGTTTATTCACGATTACTCACTAGTAGAATCATACCCTACTATTGAAATTGCACTACGATTATTTTTAACCTTACCTGTAACCGTATCTTCTTGCGAAAGGTCCTTTAGCAAACTTAAGTTAATAAAAAATAATTTGAGAGCCACTATCGACCAAGAACGTTTAACCAATTTATCAATTATGTCAATAGAAAGTGAAATTGCAGCAAAAATTAATTATGATAAGATAATTGATGACTTTGCTACCACAAAAGCCCGAAAGGTTAACCTCAAATAATTTTAACATTTCAATTCATTTAAATTTTAAAATTACAATTATTTTTATCATTTGTAATAATAATTATTAAAATATAATATTTTTGCTTTTGTATAACTAGATTTTTATTTCTTATATTTGAAAAGATTTTATTACTTACAATCTAATCTACTTCCCCGCACCACAGTCTTCAATAATAGCTTTACTATTTTTAAGTAAAACAAAAAACTTCTTTTTTATACATAGGTAAGTATATTACTGAGCAAAATGTGTAGGTTATTTTTCATTTAAAGGTATTTGACCTTGAACCCAAAAATTTTTTCGCCTGCGGTGCATTTCATTTTTAAAGGGGCGTAAAAATTCACTTATGCCCCAGGTGCAAAAATTCCTAGTTCTGGCACTGGGGGTACATATTTTCCAGACACAAGTAATAAGAAATATTAATTTCATAATTTACTTTATTAAATAATACAAGCGTGGAGTTTTAACCACGAAACATTAAATATTCAATTAAACATGCGACCGCCTGCAAAGCGGAAAATAAATTAATAAAAACATCCAGTTGGCTCCATCTACACGATGATGAATGAATCGATCGAAGGTTGCAAACAGGTGGCCGAAACAAATCTTCATATATAAGTTGCCTATCTTAATAGATACGGAAAAATAATACATATTAAAAATTATTTGTGTTTTCGAACAAGTGCCCGTTAACTCAATTTGAACAGCAATCGACCGGCAATCTAGAGGTCCGGACGGGATAATCATTTTTCCGAGACACAACTAATAGGAAATATAAATTTCATAATTTACTCTATTAAATAATACCAGCGTGGAGGTTTAACCACGAAACATCAAATATTTAATTAAACATAGCATTCGTTTCAGTACAGCATGAGCTAACTGACCATTTACAGTCAGGAAAAGGCTGAAGCAGAGATCCATACTTAAGTTCTTGCTTTTCAAAAAAGATGGTAAATACACCATATACAAGTTTCTAAAGAAAGTAGTGGGGGGATAATGATCAGAGTTTCAGAAGAGAAGCTCTTCAATCTCCCAAATACCCCGAAAATATAAGTAATAAAATTTATTTGGAAATCAATAAAAGAAGGACAAAGATTATGCTCGCGGATTGACCACAAAATAAGAGATCTAACTTTAAAAGTATAAAAGACATAAAAGCAGTTGACAATTTTATTGACTTATATTCCTTAATTCCAAGTTCCAGGTAGTCTAAATGAAAAAAAATTAAATCGTTTAAAATGCAATGACAAACTGTTACAGGCTAATTTAATCTAACATAAATTAATTTAATAAAAACAAATCAATTTAATAATAATTAATTGCCAAATAATGTAGATATAAATTTCTAAAAAAAAATGTTATTCGTAAAAGATATGGTGCCGCTGAACGCCGCTGTATGCCGCTGAACACGAAACTATTACAATCAAATACGCCGACTCTTACGACTCAAACGTAGCGCCAACTTACGCGCAAGAGAAGTGAAAGCATACCGCGCATGTGATCTTACGCCGCTATTGTTATCCGACAACCCGGGAGCTATCGGAAGAAGTATGTGTGCAATCACACAGGTAGTGTATTTTCGCATTTTTTTTTTGCAAAAGCTATTCGGAATTTTACCAAAAGATTTTATGACTAAACGAATCTGTCACCAACGCGTTTTTGATTGAGTTCAATTCCATTTCCAACAACACACATCAATTTCATTTCTATCCAAAATTACAAATGACATCATTGACATGATAACCAGCTGGAGCAACTAACAAGATCTTCGATAACCATTCATCATTCAATCATTTAAGCCTATCGACGTCCTGAAGAAGCAAAAAAGAGAAGACAAATGCAATCAGAAGAACAAAATATTAATAATAATAATCAAATTATCACTAGTGCCATACTTTTTACTTGCTATTTTGCTAATGGATTATGGTAATGGAATCATCCTAATCATTATTGAATTATAAATAGATACTATATATTGTCAGTAAATTAAAATCGCGAATCGAGTCATATATATGAAGTTATCAATATTAATAATAATAAATCAAAATAAGAAAAGCAGTGTAGTGGTCAAAACCATAACCTCGATCTTGCTTTGACTATATATATTTTGACTATATGCTTTGACTATATGACTATATATTTGACTATATATCTTTTCCATATATAAAAAAAATTACTATAGAAAAGACACCAAATTACACTAAACACCTAAATAAAGCTGGTGGAGAACTTGGATTTCTCGATATTCCTACACGGGTTAAAATCTTGTAGCCGTAATTTTTTTAACGCATGCTAAAGAAATATATCTCGCCTACTCTAAAAGAATCAGACAAAGTGAAAATTGGCAAGAGATATGGATATTAATTTTACTTATGGTGCAGAATTTTATGCCTTCCGTAGATACAAAAAATAACGATTCACTCAATTGTGGACCAAATTGGAGAAGATTAACGTTTATTTTAGCGATTTTGTAAAATAAAATGCTCTAGAAATACTTATTTAATGCTTCGTACAGACTTGAACGTTCCGTCTAACTACAAACAGAACAACGAACCGAAAGGCAATCAGAACACTGGTTTGGACGGGGCCACGAACGCGTTTGTGAACACATTTACAAATCTTATACATATGCGTTCGAGCTTGATGCATTTATCGCCCGTTTTTTTTTCACACAACAAAGGAAATGCGCGCGAATATGTTTGCAGGTTTGGACGGGAAATAACCGCAACGGAGAACGTGCATCGTTTATTGATTCTGTGATTCAACATTCAACTTAATTTCATTTAAATTGGAGTGGTCAGAAGAGAAATCTTTTAAATTAATTAATTTATATAAGCAACATTACTGTGGGAAGCAAAAATCCTCTACATTATAATAAATTACGAAAGGAAGACGCATGAGAGGAAATTGCTCAAAAAATTAATCAAGATCCGACAGAATGTAAAACGAAAATCACTCCGCCATTAGCGTGTTTTCGACGTGAAAACGCAAATATAAAAAAAACGATGACGAACTGCCACAGGTAGGTTTCGTAAATATCATGAATAAACATCCATTTACTGTATTTATGCATTCGCATAAAATACAATAAATGCATTCGAATCCTTTCGCGTTTGTCTTATAGGAATATATGATGTGTATAAAATTTATTCGTTTGGATTTAAAGAAATGAGATTCCTACAAGACAGACGAACCCAGGCCAAGATTAAACACAGTAGGCTTTAATTATTTCTTTTTTAATTAGTATATCATTTTGCACCTTTAAGCTATAAAAGTAATGAAATTTTAAACTATAATTTCATGCACACTGATTATGACATTCAACTCGGCGTACGTTTGTAATAAAATATTCTGCCAATTCAATTCGAATTGCTTGAGCCGTTGGGATTGATCTACGTAGAGTTTTTCGAAGAGGAAGGAATGAAACTGCAGTTTCGTATTATCCTCTAGTTCCCTCTTATTAAATTTCCTATATCTGTTTCTTGATCAAAGACTCTGGACGGTGTGTATGAATGACGAGAAGTTGTATTTCTGCGTAAAAAAATTGCAGATGCGTTACTGTTAATATAATAAGTTCCGCTTTTTTACGTTCAAGAAGTATTGGTTTATGTAAAACTTGAAAAACTGTTGACATAATTCCGAATACGTTCTTTACTACTCTACGAGCTCCACAGATACAATAATTATAAATTCTCTGCACAGAATTTCTAGGGAAATATCCTGAAAAAGATTTCATCACATTTTGACATAATGCAACAGCGTCTTCGCCAATAAAAAAATGGAATTTCCTTTTGTCTGCTTATTAATGTAATCGGCTGAGGGAAGTTTAATTATTGGCACTCCCTTTATTTATATAATATGTTGTCTGTAAAGAGACTCCATCAGATATTCTTCCCTGGCAACCGTGATCAACAAATAATAGGTTGTAGTCAGCATCCACCACGGTAAAATGTACAATACTGAATGTGGATTTATAGTTCATAAACTCAGAACCTCCAGTTTCATTCATATTACCTTGATACTTTAATCCACTATATTATGGTGTTAGGTATCTATAAATAACAAATAGTCACTATTATTTATGATATAACCATAAACTATTATTTTAACAATTAGATTAATAGCCTACTTTTATATTAGAAGGATGTATGTATAATGACAAATATATTTTTGTATAATGACAAATAATATGTTCGTTTAATTGCCGATGGTTGGATACGACAATATTCAGTGATATGCTGAACAAACAGGAGCACCATTAGCAGATATAGTTTCAGACGATGGCAGAAATGGTATGGCAGTAAATGGAATCCTAGCACCACGGGCAGATTGGAGCCAAAGACCAAAACATTCAAAACCTCTACGCTTAAAAAGTAGAAAAAGTTGAATGACTTAAAGTTGGACGTGGCTCTCAGTATTTTTTGCAAGCATCAGCACCGATAACTTCATCATCATTACGACAAGAAGAAAAAAAGGAAGAAATATTTGGCAGATTAATTGCTAAAAAGTTAGAAACCTATAGTCCTGATGTAAGCAATATCATCGTACAGGAAGAACTAATGAAAGTAATATTTAAAGTAGACATAGGCTGGTACAATCGCCAACTCCCTTTTATGCAAAATCCTCTAGAAGCCTGTTTTTTCAATCACATCTACTTGGTCGCAATAGCAATACAAATTCTTTCCATCTCGAACCCAAATTCTAATATACTTTTATCTGTAACTCCTAGTCAGGCCTCATCTACTATTACAGCAATTCTACAGTCTTCTACTATTACAGCATATCCTGTACTGTTACAGCAACTCCGCAGTCTTCCGCAGTAGGCCAATACTACTCAAACTGTGTATCAAATACGTCAGATACCTTAAAATCAATGGATAGTATAAATAGCAAAATATACAAGTAGTGCAGGATGTAGCTATTTGATTACAAATATTTATAAATTAGCTTCAAATTCGAACGAGAAACAAAATGTAGATGTTTAACACCAATGTAGTGCAAAGAGATTAATACACTGATTAAAGGGAAAGACGAACATCGTACACCTGCATAAGTCCGTTATCTATAAATGCATTCCAGAGAAATGGCATTTTAACGATACGATAGAACATCTTGGTACGAAGGCGAGTATTGTTGCTATTTCTGCCTTCGAAGAATTACTTCCGTAAATTACTATTATTAACTGTTCCCACTTAGAAAGTTTAACATTCTTCAACTCTATATTACTACCGTTTTTTCTGCGAGCTCTGACTGATTCGATAGCTTATATGTTCCGTAATATTTCGACATAAAGATGATGTAATATTGATCGTTAAATTGTCCAACGGATCAAAGCTGTTTTTCTATTGGTCGTAGTTCGAAACTTCCTAACAATTTTAGTAGAAGTTTCTCTCTAGATAAGCCCCTCGAGTCCTCTGTCACACAGTGCTACTGGCCACACGCCAGAAGAGTCTCCCTGCCAGATAATTCCATATAAAAGTACCTACTCAATCCAGTGTTACCCAGGCGCATTTTGGACCTCGTGTTGATCGTTTCTACCTGAGCAAATTCGCACATCTCGGCTGATATAATTCACATTAAATGATTAGATCTATTTGCAAATTGTGAGCAAATTTCGGTCTCGTAAAAAGTGTCCGGTCGCACACTTCAAACGAATTGCCCGACGTAACCGAATAGTTAAGATAGTGACGCTACTAAAAATAGGTGGCTTACTAAAGTTGAACGCATGATTCCACAATATAATGGGATACTGTGGAGGCATGACCTAATACTTATTAACGAATAGTGAATATAAATATACGCCGCTGCAGTTATCATGCTTTACTGAACTTACTGTGAACAGCAAAAATGCATGCTGTATGTTGTTTGGTTCACCGAAAATAAAAATCTTTTTTAAAGCATATGTTCTGTTCGGATTATTGTTCTGTTTGTCGTTCGCCGGAACGTTCTAGTCTCCACAAAGCACTGGAGTTTATAGTATTAAAAAAAAGCAGGAAGAAGATTACCAACAAATTGCACCTCGTGCAGTGTTGTATGTGTGTGCACAAAATCATATTACCAGTTCCAGACTGAAGAGGATGATCAATCCTAAAGCCTCCTTCAAACAAACTCTCCAATGTCCCAATATACAATCCCAACAGGGAGTGGAGTTTTACTGGGTAAAAATCCCACACTGTCGGATTCAACGGGCATCGTTCGCCTTTTGAAGGTTTGTCCACTTCCTACGTAAAACAAAAAATAATCCTCTGCATTCATTCACAGTTCAACCCCGAACGTGTGCAGATTTAGTTTAATCGCACACTAGTACGCATAGCTGTTTATTAAGTTGTATACGAACAACTAGTTAAATTTTGATATCCGTCGAAAATAGTAAAATGGAGGGTTCCAACATTACTTTTATTTCCATTATTCTTATATATTTATACGTTATTTATCATTTAATTCCAAGGGACACAAAATGCGACCCTTGTCATTCACTAGTACATTTACCCTATATTATTTATCTGTACCTATGTTTTTCTTATATATTTACTTGTTATTTATCATTTAATTACAAGGGTCACATACATGCCATCTGTAATGAATGCAGTGAAAAAATATCCATAGTTATATTCCTTCCAGACCTTCTGAACAGACATCAGAAATCTTGAACAATTCTCTGACCTTGATCTTTTTCTGGGCCAGGTGTACCTTTCCCAGTGTAAATCTGGCCATTTAAGCAAATCATAAACCTAGAAAACTTATTATTTCATATTTAAATGGTTTGGACGGCATGCATTGTGTAAATCTAGTTTTTCCTAGGTATGGATAAAGTTGCTCATCTACCGCTACGCAATTTCTACCAATCTATTTGGATAACAAATTTGCATTTAAAGATAACTATACATCACTGGTTGAGGTCACTTTATTTGTTTGTAATTTCAGAGCTTTGGTGATTTCTTTGTCGAGTCGAATAAATCCGTATATGTTACCAAATCTGTTACTCACCTTTGTAAGTGGATAGAAATCAAACTTCCACAAACTTTTACATCCTAGTAGTTAGACCGATGTACGCCCGTTGTAATCAAATTCCCAATGTAAGCATAACGTTCATTCAGGCTCGAATATTTCCACCTCTTCTGGCATCTAACTTGAATTTTCTGTACTGCATTTTACATAAAAGTGATCTACCTTTCTACTTGCTTCACAAACTATGATATTAAGCAATAAATCCAAAAAGCTACATTTGCAAGTATCAGATATTAAAGCAGATTTAGCGGTATGAAATGGACTGTTCAACATCATGTACATTTGATTGATTGATTCGTCGACTTACTGTATCGTTCGAAGGTGAATTTTCGAACGAAGGATATTTTTAAGTTTCCTTCGTGAACCTTCTCTGAATATTTATCCATTATACATGCGGGCATTATCAGTCTCTCATCGACGGTGTGACTTCCTTTTCTGTGCAATAAGCTCTGCTACTAAATAACTTGCTTCCTGGCATTTTTCAGTTTTCACTGACACTTTTCACCGTGAATGTGTGTATATAAAGCTGTAGTTTGTTTATTTTGAGATTTTAATAGAGTTTTAAAATAATCAACAGTTTTAGATTCATATTATTATGACATGTCGTGAAATGTTTGCTCAACTTGATTGGAACCATTTTTGTATTCCAAAGTTTTTTTATCACAAACGAGACACAATGGAAAAGGACGTTGTGGATCACCAGTCCATGTAAAAATAAATTTCATTGTAACTTCGAGACTTTTTTGCACCAGTCCTTTGAAATTGTGTATGAGATTCTAAATCTTCATCACTAGGCGTTTCAGAATTATCTGGATTGTTAGCCTTAAGTGTCGCCACATTTTAGCTAATAAAATCTATAGAAGAAATAGAAAATGAGAAACAAAACTGAATAAAATACTAATAAAGTACAACTGCGTACTTTGATTAATGAAGGCTAAACTACATCTGCCGCTTACCGAGGCTAACCCATTTTCAAATCCTACATTAGTAAAGAAAACCCTTCTCACCAAGCGGCGCTACTTACGTTCCCCCCGTTAGTCTCGTTAGGTAGCGATATGCTTGAATGGGAAATATTTGCTTTTAGTCTATTTAATAACTGATATCGCTTAATTGTATAAATTCGCAATTTTCACACAGTCACACCCCCTTCCCTTACAGATATTACACGAGTACTGTATCGAATCATAAGAAAATGTTTTCTTTTTTATGACATACGTGTTATTTCCCTACTTCTTTCGGAACCCTTAACAATATTTCGAGGAACCCTAGGGTTTTGGGAAACCCTGGTTGGGAATCGATGATCTAGGTTATTGAAATTAGTACAGTAATCCAAATCAAAAATTTGTACAACGTTAATACATGTATCGTATTTTAATAAAAAAGTTAAAACGAGTGCACATTACATAAAATCTACATAAAAAGAACTGGTAGCTACTATATCCTGTTTGCTCAAGAATTCTCTAAACTAGGTACATATTAGGTTCCAGGTATGTCTTGTTTACTATATAACAAAGATTCTTACGGTCATTCAAGTTTGCTCGGATACTCTAATACTATATCATTTTATCACTAAGAAAAACCCTAAAAACGCCCCTCAAGCGCTCTGAAAGGCCCTCATTGCTTCTGGGATGGGCGGGCGGTGTTGAGCTTTTTAGCTGAGCGTTTTAGAGTCTATAACCCTTAAGGGTTTTCTAGTAATAAATGAAAAATTTAGGTCGGGCTCGGGCGGGCTTAGACGGAAATTGCCGACCTCTAACTGCAAGGTCAACGTATTTAAGCATTATTTCCCCAGTATTTTTCTCGTTTTGCACATGTCTATACCTAAGCAATTAACTATTTCTAATACAAAACATTTTCAAAATAACCAGCTGAGCCCTTTTTAAGAACAGATTGTAGAAAAGCACTTCTGTATACATTAATTTTTATTTCTAAAAACTCTTTAAGTGTTTAACTAAAAACTACTTTAAGTGTACTGTGTAGTAGAAATTATTCTTCAGTCCGACTCTTCAAATCCCACTAGGCGTGATGCATAAAACAACCCAATAGCCCACCAAATTACTTGATCCCTCTGGAAAGCCACCGCCGTAAACTGCCACGCGGACCCCTTTTTCTTCCTCCAATTCGAATTATACAAACCACGCAGGAACATCCTGAAGACTTTCTAGATATACTAAAATCAATCCCCCTTTCCATTACATGATTTCCTTCCTAATGGAAGTCGGGGAGGGGGTGAGGAGGAGTTAATGACACTTTGTGATTCGATGATTCTCCACCTCTCTCGTACAGTTGATGCAGGAATTGACGTACACTCTTAACATTACTAGAGGTGAAATGTCAAATGTCAAAAGTCAAATGCTTAATTACGGCACAAGTTCAAATTCTTTTAATGCATTCCATCAAAGTTATTGTAGTATATGTGTAAAAGATTTTAACATTCCGGTGCAAGTGTGGGGATGCATGAAGGACGAAAGGATGAGTGCATTAACAAGAGCGTTTAATGAGATATGGATGGGGAAGGAGATTGTGCCCTATTCCCCAGATTTGGCTCCCAGCGATTATCATCTGTTTCAAAATC
>WYDF02122579.1:0-10110 GCA_009867245.2 Adranes taylori
TCCACACAAATTGGATACAGGAGGCACAGAATAGGAGAATGTGGAAGCAATCAAGGGAGGCTTATGTCCAGCAGTGGTCGAATATGGGCTGACTGATGATGATGATGATGTGATGATATTTGTCTGACCTACCTTATCAGTTTAAACATATCAATTAATTAAAATAGTTTAACATTTTTTTTATTATTTTACATCAAGAGCATACAAAACAGAAAAACACAGGCGGTTTGATATTTCTAGTCGTAAATAGGCAGGAATAAGATAAATTATATTTTATTTGGAAAGTCAAATGCAATAGCTATAGTCGCATGTGCATATATGTATAATAACGTGTGCAGAAGTAACGGAAAGACGCACCGATCATTTCGTACACAAACAGAAGGATGCGCGCATTGTCACAGAAGTAATTTTAACCGAACTAAAGGCAAATCCATTCCATTCTCTCCAGTTATTCCCGCCTGCTCTACAGTTTCAGTTCATTTCAAAGGCAAGCACCGATTTGTAATAAAACTTAGTAAAAATGCATTTTTCTTATTCCCGTCAATCTCCATTAGTAAAAGCGGTTTTCAAGAATAGATGTAATTTATGTCAACAGAAATGCGCAAAATTTCCGTGAAAAATGGTGATGATCTAAAATAAATTTATGGATTAGTTTAGAATTTGTTAGTATTCATCTTGTGATTGTCAATAAGAAAAATAATATTTTTTGTATAGATATTACTTTCATCAAGAAAATTATGTCCATTTTAGACCCTTTAGATCCAGGCGCAATAAATAGTAGCACTAAAAGTCCATTATTAGAATGCACGATTAGACGCACAAAGAAGAGACATTAATAAAGTTAAGGAATTGATAGGCGTGATGAGTATTTCAAAGAATTTCATATTATACAAATTGTTGGAAACATTAACAAAGCGTGAAATCAAGTCAGCTAATAGTGAGTATTGAATGATTCAAAATTGTTCGTCATAGGATTTATTGAATATCAGATCAATTGTAATATTATAGCAAAGCTACTCGGGTTCTCGTCCATCTAATAATAATAAGACATGCACGTACCTATCAGCTACGTGCACAGTATCCCGACGCATGCCAATGGAACGCACTCTATTGGTTATGTACATTGACATCGATCGCTGCTGCAATAAGTAAGAGTATTATCGCGTTGATTGCTGCAAAAAATGTTATAAACCCGCTTAATAGACTTAGGCAATCCCTCGACATTTCTCGATTCAGGCTCAGCTAAGTTCTGAAGCAGAACCGCCGGCATCCAAAATGCCGCGGCAGCAGCAGTAGCTGCAACAGTCCGACAGCATCACATCCAGCGATATTTGCCGCAGATTCGCCGACATCAAATAGTTTCGGACTGAATTCCGTGAAATTATGGAAAAAGGACATTTTATATCAAATTTAGTTTTTAATGTATTGAAGAAAATGAATGAGAGGCACAAAGGTGCATCTCATTCTTTCAATAAGCTTTCAATCAATAAAGTTTTGGAAGTGATATAGCTAGTGATAGAGGTGATGAATTTTTTAAACAAGATCTTATTCTACAACTTATTAGAAACATTTACAATACTTGAAATGAAGTCAGCCGATATTCACTAATAGGTGAGTCAAAAATGTTAGCCACAGAAATTGTTGGAGCTAAAAAGATTCTGACGAATTGAGTACAGTGATATTATAGAATAGGAAAATTATCTAATTTAATTTGTGTTATATATTGTAATATAATACAGGACTGTAAGAAACAAATACGGAGAAATTTCCTTCTAGAACTAAAGCAGCCAAGCATCGCGTAATTCTTTTTTCCGGGTAATTATTTTACCCAGAACAGAGTAATTTGTTTTATAAATCAGAAGTATTGAAATTTAAGCAGCTGTTGATTTATCAAACAGAAATTCGTTGTATCACGAAAAGAACTTAAAAATTCAATTTGTTTTGCTGGAGTTAATTTCAGGATCGGATGGCTTAAAATTAAGTTAGCCATCAGTTTAAAATTTGTTAGTATCTTGTGAGTGTCAATGAGAAAAACAAATATTGTTGCAATATTATTGCAAAATTGTTGAAACAAATATTGTTGTATTAATTTCAGAAAATTATGTCCATTTCAGACTTTGCAGATTAAGGCTCACTCAATAACAGCACTTCCATATTTAAAAATATGATGAGACTCACAAAAACAATACATTCAATAAACCTATGAAATTGATAGGGATAATGATATAGGTGCCGAATATTCCAAAGAAATTCACATTACTCAAGTTATTAGAAACACTAAGGAGGCGTGGAATAAGTCGGCCAATAGTAAGTAATGGATGACTAAATATTGTTAGAGAAAGAACTTATTGCATATCAGATTAATTGTAATACTGTAACAAAGTTACGTGGGTCTCTCATTCGCCTAATAACAAAAATAATATGATACGCACATACGTATCAGATGCGAGTATAGTACCACGACACAAATCGGTTGAGCGTGCTGTCTATTGGTCGTCTAAGTCGACATTGAGTAGGAATCTGCAAAGAGTAGGTACCTTGTCGCGCTGCTTCCCGTGAAAATGATATAATTTCCGAGGGGTAGATAGGTTTACGCACTTACTGATTATGTAACAGAGCAGCCAGCAGCTAGCACCCAACATTCCGCAACTACAACAGCGACCGAGACTCTCAGACTAATTGTAATATTGTGACAAAGTTACTTGGGCCGTTTGTGCGTCTAATAATAATTAGATATGCAAGTACGTATCAGCTATATGTACAGTACCGCGCGATTCGTAAGTTGAGCATGCTGTCCGTTGGTCATTTACACGGGCATGTTTGCTGCTGCAAAGAGTAGGAATCTTGTCACGATGCATGGTAAAAAAATGGTATATATATAATCATCCGTTTGATAGATTTAGTTCCTAGTTAGCAATCGTGAAGGAAAGCATCCACCACCCCTCAACTGCAAGAGCAGCAGCGCGACAGCATCATAGACACCGGTATTCGCCCCAAATTCACCTCTGTCATATATTTTTGAATTGAATGCCGTAAGATAACGAAAAAAGAACATTATCTATTAAATATAATTTTTAATATGTATAAGACAAGGCTGCAAGGAAAAAATTCTGACGTCCTGACATATAGCTAATTTGTTTTTCTTATTATATTGTCACAATGAATTTAATTATATATTTTCTATAGTTTAAAATATTTTGAGCTACAGAAAATAATAGATGCCTTCTGTCACCTTCGTACTTAATCCTGCTCGATTAATATTGGTTTCCTTTATTAAATGGGATAAAGGATCATGTACATAATATTATGCTTTCCTTTTCTTTATGATCTTTAGAATAATAATTTTGTTCAAAGCAGTCCTGTGAAATACCAGGGAACATAAGAACCGTGGTTGATATTTGCCACGTATTCTACTAACTCTAAATTTATATTGATTTATAAATTATCAACACCTTGTATACAACGATTAAGGGGAAGTATTTTGGAGCATGATTCTCTCGTCCTCAAAATACCTGCATTATGCATCATGTATGTCTGTGCTTAATAATATAATGAATATTTATGCCTTAATGAAAAATGCAAAAAAACTACATATTTTTTGCACTGTTCACGGTTGAATAAGTATAATCCTAACAGAGATGAGAAACAAATGCTAGCAGAAAAAGCATACAGAAAAGAAAGTGGGTACATACTAGGTATCTTACAGAAAAACAAGAATTAAAAAATGCCAGCAATAAGTGAACGAATTTCTGAAACATAAACAGGAGAACTTCTGCTAGTAATACATTAAAGAAGCGAACAAAGAAAATTGCACTTTGGGAACTGCTCAGAAGTCTTAGTGACAACACCCCAATAAAAACCACAGGCGGGTGGTGTTGTGACGATCATGGCGAAGCTGAAATCATAACCAAACATTTTGAACAACAATTTTCCAACAAGGATGAAACAGACCAGAACACCACAAACATGGTAAAAAAATTACTACATGAAATATACAACCAATGACTGTCGAAGAATTACAAGAATACCACTTCCAGCCCAGATGACAAAATGCCCTAATCATTGCAATCCCAAAGAAAAGTAAAAACCCAGAGAAACAAGAAAATCGACGTCATATCAGCCTGATCAATGGACTGAGCAAACGCTGTAAGGTATCGCTAAAAAGTAGATACAAATATACGTAGGGAATCACAACCTACTCTCAAAAAACCAACTTTGATTTAGAGAGAGAAACTTGCAGCAACACAGCAAGCAGCATTGTTGGAGGCCAAAATAAGGCAACATTTACCAAAACAGGCAAGGCTTAAAAAAGGACCATGCACACGTTGGATTTCTGGAGATAGAGAAAACCTATGATAGAGCATGGAGAAATGAGTTTATCCAGAAATTGAAATAAATGAATATTCCTATATATCTAACCAAAAAGGTAGAACCTTTTTTAAAAGATAGAACATTTAAAGTACAACCGAATGTAAGAACATCAGATAAAAAGACTGCAGAAGAAGGCTTTCCTCGGGGATCTCCGCCATCTCCAATACTATACCACCTGTTTATAGTAGACATCCCAACTTTCCAAAAAGGAGAGGGGGTTAAAACCATTGCAACTTCCTGACGATACGGACATCATAGTGTACCGACCTCAAAACGTATTTGCAAAAGATGAACTAACGCATTGTCTCAAAACTTTGGAGAATTATTACTCAAAGTGGAATATAAGAATAAATGCGACCAAACAGGAAATAGTAAGATTTAAAAACAAGCCAGATATGCAACAGCACATCACATTAGGAGGAATAAATCTAAAAGTACAATAACAAGCAACTTATCGCGGAGTAACATCTGACACAAATATTTTGATCCTAGCCCACCTAAACCGAGGGGAAGCAAAAGATAGCCAACCAATGTCCACATAGACTATATCATATCATTAAGCACGATTATAGTCTAAGCAACACTTCGAGAAAAGGAATATTAAACGGAGGTTTTGAGTTTTTATCTTCAGACGCCATGAATATTTAGATTTGTTAAGTGTAGCTTCGGAATCCAGCATAGGTTACATACTGGAAGTTGACGTTGAATATTCTCACAACTTGCATGATGATCTGCCTTTCCTGGCAGAACCTATGGTTCCGCCCATAACAAAATTTAATCAAACTAAATTAATCCCCAATTTAATTAATCAAACCAATTTTGTAGTGCATTATCGTACTTTACAACAGGCTTTGGAAAATGGCCTCAAATTCCATATCCAATCCATATAATTTTAAAATTCAACCAGTCCAGATGGTTGAAACCCTATTTTTCTTTAAATACTTCGATGCGTCAGGCTGCGAGTTCCGAATTTAAAAAATATTTCTACAAACTCCTTAACAACGCCCTGTATGGTAAGTCGATGGAGAATATGGAGAAGCGCCAAGATATCCGCCTTGTAACATCTTGGGAAAAACAAGGACATCGACTCGGAGTTCAAAGTCTGATTACGAAAATGAATTTTCGAAATATCTCTATTCTCAGAAACTCTTTCAGCTATACACATGCAATGTCTAAAACTCATCTACGACAATCCAATCTATGTTGGATTTGGATGTTTCTTTACTCTTTCAATCACACATCTCCCTATACTAAACTCATCCTTCCTACATTCTTCCCCTCCCTACTTGCATACCATCACTTCATTCTTTCTATCGTTTTATCCATTTCTTCTTTTCTACTAGTCATACATACTATATTATCAGCATATGTAAGAGACCACACTCTCTTCTTTCCAACTTCAATGCCAGCGGTTTGTCCTTTCGTCAAGACCCCCTCCAAATCTGTCAGACAAATGTTGAATGAAGTATCACTAAATGCGCAACCCTGTCTCGCTCTTATATGTGTCTCAAAGCGTGCTGATACCTCCTCATTCACTCTCACCCTCACTTGTGTTCCTTCATTTATATTTTTTACCATCCTTTCATTCCCTTTGATATCCCTACCTCTTCCATTCTATCCCAGAATCTCTCGCTCTCGATCGTATCAAAAGCAGCTTTCAAATCTACAAACAACATACTTCGTCTACTTTTAGCAATCTCCCGATTTATCACGTATTTAATAATTACTATTTTATGGGCAATACCCCTCCCTCTGACAAATCCGCTCTGTGTCTCCGATAATATTTTTTTTTTTATTTTTAGTTAATACTTGCTTTATTTAAATTGCCAAAAAAGCTATAGGTAGTTGCAGCAGATTCTTTAATTGATTGTAATTGCAAAACTATTAAATAAATTACCGGAAATTATTTTAATGTAAAGCTGTGCTTATTACAGGTAGCACTACTATTAACGATAATAATGTAAATAATATAAACATTTATTTTATCGTTGTTGTTTTCAACAATATTTTGTTACAAATCAGTTACGGCCTGGATGCAAAGCTAAATTTGCTTTCTATTGAAAAGCGCCAGACGACATCCACTACCTCTTCGCAGCTCCACACGCCGAGCGAGCCATTGTTATTTCGTTTGACCCCAGGAGTCGCAGCCGTTTTCACGAGGAAAATTTTACAGTTCTGCACAAATTATAAATGGCTCTTACGTTCTAATGGTTACGTGATTGTTAGCTTAGCTACTATTTATTCGTTCCCGCACGGTTTTTTTCTCGTGAACATTTTTCCCTTTCATTTCTATACGTTTTTCTGCCTTCCTTTTTTCTTTCTGTACGTTTTTTTTTTATTTTTCGGCAATTTATAATAGCGTATTGTTCGGCTATTGTAATCTATGAATGGATAAATTGCTTGAGTATTTATTACTTAAGTTTATGAAAGTGATTTAACGTTGTGACATAAATTTACTTCTTTCGGAGAAATATATGTTTAGATGCGTTTGTGCGATAATAACTCGTCTGCTTAAACAATACGTCTCTGATAAATTTAAATTATATTTTAGGTACGATTGCAACGAGTTGTCATTTTTAATTTTCTCAAAGTTTCAAAATTGAAGATCGGATGAGAAATTAGTGTGATTAGAAATTAGTGATCACTTTTGCGAAATTTCACTACTAGTAATTTTTTATTGTGTATATTGTGAAAAATAGAACATAATTTAGATTAAATTGTTTGACTACTTCTGGCCTGACATACATCGTAGCAAAAACCAAGAGCAAGAATTATTAACTAAGTAGGCATAAATAACTACATTTACAAAACTTGCACTAATGAAAGTACATTGTTCTTATCTGGAGAAGTCCAGAATTTTCCAGGATCGAGAATTTTATCTGAATAAATCGCTAGAATCAATTTATTATATTATATCCCTTCTTCAATATTTGGTACCAGGTTAACCTCCATAGCTCCTCTCCTAAATTAGTTGTCAAATATTTTACTTTCTCTGCCTTATTTAGACTGGATTTTCCTGAATTGTTCTTCCGAAAATGTCACAGACCATAGTTCAATATTCATATTTACGATTAATTTGCGGTATGTTTATATTTGATATCCTATCACTATTTGCACTACGCCTTGTAACGCTGTCATTTCCCTTTCCTGACTTGTCTTCCTGGCTTCTCTTTGGATCATCTAATACTCTTTATATTGTTCCTCGAATTTATGTTTTCGCCCAGTATTGCGTGGTACTCGAACCTCATCTGAAAAGTTGTTTTCGATATCTGTAGGTTCTTCTTCGAAGAATTCCTCTAGAATGTGTTCCAGTTCTTTTCGCATTAATGCTGTTGTAGATTTTCCTGCATCTGTTAATACTTCATTATGGCTTAGAATTGATTGCCATAACTCATCAACTTATTCACGTTTTCTTTAACGTAGAATTCGTATAATTCTGGGCGAATGAATCCATATTCATGCTCACAACCTACTGTTTAATTCGTTACCCACTTTTTGCTTGGCAATTACTTGTTCGTTACTAATTTAATTAAAAAGAAAAATATCAACAACAATTCTGTTTTACAGGTTCATCAACCTCCTTGAAAGAGCTGTCACGAAATTAAGTATTACAAAACAACCATAAGAGTCTCATAATAAACATCTTAGTATATTATAAAAAGACTAATAATATAATTTAAAAATTCAGCAGTTATAAAGAAAACAATTGGCAATAAATAGTGTGACGGTTTAATATGCCTACTAACAAGTGGCCTAACCCAATCTGCGAACTTTAGTAGAGAACCAGATTGTAGAAAGATGAAACCTTCTTCCGCGGTACCGGCTTCTAAGTTAGTTTAAACCTTCCGACCGCTTTTGACTGACTACTATATCCAAATTATCTCAGTAGTTGGTCTTATTTAAATAGTTAACTTCGAGCTATTTTAGTACTAATGGGGCATGGCCTACATATTTACATCTGGGGTATATCATGAGAAAGTATATTCTCTGCATTTCATGAGTATATTTATAAAACTAGACATTTGTTATATTTCCGTTTTGTGGACGTTGAGAAATGGGTTAATGTATAATAGGTTGGTAACACTAAAAAGAATAGAAAAATGTCATACTAGAAAATTGTCAAACTTTAAACTGGAATATTTCAAATCGGATTTTTTCATTATAGAAATTTAAAAATTCATAACTCAGCGAATTATAGGAATTTTTCGATGAAACAAACGGCGTTTTATTTCGAATTTCATCTAGTGCTACGATATGTAGCTAACTCGATTTTGGTCTCTGCCAATCCTAAATATTTCTAATTTTATTTTTTGTGATATTTAGAAAGTCGAATAAAAAAACAAAAAGGGAATTTGGAGCTTCCTACAAAAAGAAGCGAGCAAAGAAAGCAAAGGAACAACATCTACTAGAAGGGGCGCCAGAATTTTTTTAAAGTAATAAAATCGAAGGAAGAAAGTTGTTATGTTCTAATGGCAGCTACTGATTGGAACATCTACATCTGATTGGAACAGCTACATGAAGAGTTGATTTTCCTATTGCTCTAAGCGAAAATGCAAACCAAACACCGGATACAATATTAGAATTACGAGAGAAGGCAAGGGAAATTCAAGATGAAGTATTACGGATATTACATTTGATCCTGTCAAATGGCCAAATGTATTGACGAACGAAATTAAACAAATCTTTGTTGAGAAGGGTCCCATAAATATTCCGAATAACTTTTCGTTCCCTGAGAACAAAAGTGATAAACGATTCAGACCGAAACATTTACATTTGGTTTTATCTAACGGAGAAGGCATTAAATGGTCATGGCTCGTTTATTCTGTTTCAGGAGATAACATTTACTGGTTTTGTTGTAAATTATTTTCTTCGCTAAGGACAAACTTTGCAACGAACTAAAATGATTAGAACAATTTGAGCCTTTGAGCCCATAATTGGAACGATTGATAATCATGAGAATATTTTATGAAGATTAGATGGTTTAATGATTCGTCGAAGATTCTCAAAAGGAAGCGATAAAATAAAACCATAAATGCAGAATATGAACGGCTTTTGCGGAAAGAAAAACAACATTGGCGTGACGTGCTTGAAAGATTAACAAATACTTTTGAGACTGGCTGAACTCAATTTACAGTTTCGTGGGAAGAATGATGCGATATATGAAAAGAACACCGGAGTTGAACAAAAGGGTAATCGTAAATTAAAGGTTTAGTCGTAATAAGATAGTAGTCAAGTTACTATGGAGACTACAGTTATATTGACTTGAGTTGAGTGAAATACACTTGTCGAAAACTAACTAGTAAATATCTTTATTAAATAATTAACGATAATTTAATAACAAATAACAATTAACTAATAAACTTGATTTCTGGTACTAACCATCACAATATATAGTTACAAATATAAAACAATTTGAATGTGATTAAATGTCACAATAAATTAATCACACTATAAATGCTATTTCTATTCGCACGTTATAATGTGTAGGTAAATTTAGTATACATGCTAAACATCACCTTATAAGTTTTGTTATACCTACATACTACATTTACACATATTATGATATTAACGGAAAATGCATGTTAATTAATTTGTTTAGTTTTGCAATTTTCTCAACAAATATTAAATATCTTGAATCCATTAGAATTTGCTGAATATTTCCTCATCATCATCAATCAACACATTCCCGTCCACTGCTGGACATAGGTCTCCCGTAGCCTTTTCCATGTGTCTCTGTTC
>WYDF02122590.1:0-10110 GCA_009867245.2 Adranes taylori
GAGAGAGATGGAAATATTTACAGGAGGCTTATGTCCAGCAGTGGACGACTATATAGCTGTTTGATGATGATGATGATGATGAAAATAGGGAGACACTAATTTTCCGAAGTTATACACATCGACTCTAGAAACTGTTTTCAAAAAATTTCATTAGAGCGAAATTATAATAAATATACACGGTCGGTTTGTGCACCATCTTTGCACCATCTTCGTAGACGATATCTTGATCATAGCAATGAGCCTAGAACAACTAAAAACAATGGTGGTACAATGAAGGTACAACTCGAAACAAATAGAAATAGAAACAATGGTAGATTAATATTGCTAATAATAGAAACATCAAAATTGGAAATGGCGCCATTGAGTTTGTTGATAATTACAATCTAAAATTATGTCTGGAAAACCAGACTCCTAAAGTAACGAGAAGAATAGGACTCTGTTGGGTAACATTCGGAAAACTCATAAAACTCGTTTTAAGAGCAAAGTGAACAACAGCTTGAAAAGGAAAGTGTTGGATTCATGTATCCTTCCAGTTCTAAATTTTGGAGCTGAAATTTGCCATTGCCTAAAGCGTCTGCAAATTAATTCATGGTAGCCCAAAGAGCAATGGAAAAGATTATTGATAAAATAACTGAAACATCACTTAGTATCCTTCATGAAACGTATTGGTTTGGCAAATATGGTACCATATGGAAATAGTGGCGCTTTCATTATTATGGTCAACAATTTTTCTGGGATAAACTCTACATTGACAAAGAACAGCTACGTGCTGCCCAACTTCTCGAACACCATCTGTGAGAGTGAAAATATCTTTTATGGTTGTTTTACCTGTAGCTAAATTGATGAAATTTCTTCATTTTCCTTTCCTCTAATTTCTTCCTGAATATCATATTCGTCATCCGAAGATTCCTTCAGGTACATATTGTCTTCAACGTGATTTTACTCTACTGCCATTAGGTTCCTCTTAATTTTATCCTTTCTTATATTTTGTTTTGGTTTTCTTTGGGCGATGTCAATGGTCTGTAATTTATTTCAATCTTCTCGGGGTTTTCATTAGGATTGGAGATTTTTCTTTTTTCTGCCTTTAGCGGTTGGCTTATGTGGTTCCGTTTTTGGAAAGGGTCTAATGAATTCTAGATTCACTACCGGATTTCCCATACTGGACGTCGAAGTAGACGGATCTGATAAATTCAATATATATATTGGTTCTGATCTGCTTGTTCTTTGCCTGGATCTGGTCTATCTGTTGACTAAGCATACAGAAAATCATCGTCTGTAAAGATATCAGTATTCAGAGGTGATATCGCTGTTACTGCAAAACCTCTCAAAATATGTTTGCTAGTGAATGCAAGAGGAAACGCCCTTTCTGTAAATTCTGCTACATCATAGATCGAGATCGACAAATGCTTGTCTATATTCACAGACATCCAGTCGTTAACTGCTCCATTGTAATTTGTTTTAAAAGATGCAAATAGTGTGCGGTTAAGTGGCTGTAGTTTGTGTGAAATATGTGGAGGAAAGGTCAATATCTTCATACCAAAACTTCGAGCCTTTTCAATTACAGCTACGCAGAGATGGCTCTCATGGTTGTCTAGAAACCTCAATACAGGATCGTCTTTAGATAGTTTGACATGATGAATTTCAAACCACTCTAGAAACAGGTTCTCGTTAGACCATCCAGATGGGTTAGCATCTCCTTTACTACCAACTGGAGCACCTTTAAGCATGTGGTCCTTAAGTGGATCCTTGGAAAAATGAACATTGGTGGTAGATGGTTACCAACTGCATTTATCGTTGCTATTATAGTGCCATTAAACCTCGTTCACTTGAAGTTGCACTGCCAAGTTGTTTTATGCCTTTAGTAGCCAAAATTTTCGGTGGAACATGGACCGTAGATAAACCGGTTTCGTCCACATTAAAAATTCGTTGTGGGGGAAATGTTCCTTACTTTCCGAGCACATTTTTTCATAAAATGTTTGCACGTTGTGCCGGTTAAAACTGGTAGAATGCGCTAAAGATGTTGATTCAGGTTTCCTTAGGGAAATCTGGGCGTTGAATTTTTTTTTGAAATTCTCCCATCCACTCAGCACCGGCAAGTTTATTTTCATCCCAATTTTGAGGATAATTAAGGTTATTAATTTTGGCATATTCGGGCTGCTTTACGTAGCTTAAGAGTTCTAGTTCTATAATGTCTGTAAAAACCTTTTTAACTGCATTATTTGGTTTATATTCAAATTTATCAGATTCATGGGACCTTATGGATTTGACAAAACGATGCAGCGCAGAGAGTTTGACTTTAAAACTGCTGCCGCCTCCTCAAATGAGATATTAGAAGTAAATACGTTTACAGCATTTACAATATCTTTTTTATTAATTTCCTCTCGTTTCTTTTCACTTTACTTCTAGGCATTTTTGGATCTGTAACAAGGAAAATATTATTACCAAAAGGAAACACTGTTTATGTTTTCCAACATTGAATTTTGAGAAGCATTTCTTTATTAATTAACGAAATGATTCGTCAAATTCTAAATTTAAAACAAAATACTGTATCTTGGAACGTACAAAGGTACAAGGCCTACTATGTTCCAAGGTACAATACAGTACACAGCAGGTTAGAAATATCTACTGATATTTTTAGATTACGGCTACATACATTCTAATGCTACTATATTTAAGTACTTACGTTAACATAATTTCTACCTAAAATGATTCTCAGTAGTCTCACAATAATGTTTTAGGTCACTAATTATTCTCTCATTAAAATACTCACTGATCAGAAATATATAACCATGTCATTTTCGTGATGTCTAACAACCACAACAACAGTTTCAATAGAACTAGCTTGCCTCTGTAATAGTTGTCAACAGATAGTGGTGACAATAGCTACCAGATGGCGTTTGTTTGTTTGAAAATGGGAATGTTCCAAGGAACAACTGTACCAAGCTACAACAGTCTACCCTACTACACATAATGAATTTATAATTAGCTACCTTTACAGTCAAGCTACACTACAGTTTTACTAAATGTAAACGCTTCATTCTAGGAAGTGATCCAAGCTCAGAAGAAAGATTGTGATACAGGCGCCGATGACTTTCTCTTCTGAGTCCTGATAAAACAGTATAGAAGTTAGAAAAGAGAAAACAACAACCAAAGAATTTCCAATACAATGTTGTGAACTTTATTTGTAGTGCATCCGAAAACTTGAGCCCAATCAGATCTGAGGAAGACAATTAAACAGTTTTGGAAAATAATAAAATTATTTCATTTAGCGTAATTCACCTGTTAATAATTATTTATTATTGTGAATGATTGAAAAAAATAAACTATTGTAATCATAGAGAAGCAGCTCCGATTATAATGTTTAATAACATTTGTTGTCTATCCATTTTAAACAAATTTTCTAATAATAATTCTGTAATTTTCGAAATAAATATTTTCTTTTGGGTAATTTCGCAACATAATTTTTGACCGAACCAAGTATGGTCACTATTACCATTATATTTTTTATATGAGTACCAACAAATAAAGAAAGTACATAACTATAGGCAGTCAAGAAAGGAGTCTTAGTAGTAAAGAAATGATTCGTAAAGGTTCAATTACATTAAGCGAATTTACTAGTTACTAGTCGCTGAATTTCCTAGGTACTAGTCAATCTGCGAGTGAGCAATCTACGAGTCACCCGCCAATTATACGGGGCGAGTTTACTAGAAAATAGCTGGCTAGTTTACAATTTGCTAGTAAACTCACCACCTTGTAATAAAATTAGCTAGTAAAGCGAGTGGCTACGCTGAGCCCCAGGGAGTAATGGTGTGTGCTTGCACTTCGAACTTCTAGTTGTAATATTTTCCTGGCCAAAAATGTCATGTGAAATAGTTTGGTCGGGAGTTCCTTTTGTTGTCATGACAATTAAAAAAGAATTAATGAAGAAAAATATGAAGAAGAAAAGTAGAAAGTCAGGGTGAAAGACTGGGTAGCAAGAAGAGAGAAGTACGGTGCAACCAATTGTTTGTTGAGAGAGTTAAAAGGGGAAGATCCTAAAACCTACCGCTATATGTTGAGAATGGATGATACTCAGCTTGATGCTATAATGGTTGAACCCTTGATCAAGAAACAAGACACTAGCATACGATTGGCCAAGTGTAACAAAACTGGAAGTAATACTTAGATATCTGGCGACTACTGATTCAATAGTTAGTCTATCATACTTGTTTCGCGTTCCTGAACCTACTATATCTTTGTTTTCTTTTTACCTTTGGTGCTAACTGCAATTAAATACGTCTTAAAAGATTTTATGAAGGTAAGTAAAATTACACGTACATGTGTTAAGGATTTATTTTCACATGAATAAAAAAGCTAGTAATTAAGTTATAATAAGTTACTCAGTTACTTGGTTAATAAAGATTGCTTGCTTCAAAATGTCTTCGTTTACATGACATATGGTTTATTTATCTGTTTCTGCCTCAACAGTGACATTCCCTTCCATTTATTTCTTACACTATTCTCTCCATTATTTTACTCCCTTTCCCTCTCTGCCCCAAACTCGCACAATTCCTCGCTTCATCCCTTTCCTCATTCGACCATCCAATCATTACACATTCATTCATCCAATGCTTCCAAATTTCCTCCATCCCTCCACCTAACCTACAGCTTCTTCACTCTATCTCATTCAAATTCTATTTCCTCTTTCCATGCTCCCACACCCTAACCTCACGATCATCCTTTTCTCTTAAAAACTTCTATTCGATTCCAAATAATCTGGCATCTCATATATTTCTCATATATTTTCTTTCTCAGTATCACCCATCTTTTTTTTGCCTCTCCCCTTTCCGCTTCTTCCATAGCACATATGTATATCTTCCTCACAATTCTTTCCGTCTCTCCTAACATTACCCTCTCTTCATATTTTGCCCCATCCGTTCCAAACACATCCTATCTACTTTGTCTCCCTCCTCTTTTACACACCATTACTTTTGACTTATCCAAATTCACGTCCATCCCTCTTTTCCTTATATATCTATTCACTCTCTCTATCACCTCATTCATCTCTTCTCTACTCCCCGCCATGCACACTATGTCATCCGGGTATCCTAGTGACCATATTCTTTCATACCCCACCAATACTCCCCCCGCGTGACTATTTCTTAACACCCCCTCCAAATCCTAGACATATATATTAAATAGACTCGGACTCAGCGGACATCCTTGCCTAACCCCTCTTCCATCTTTGAACAATTCTGACACACCCTTTCGCACTCTCGCTCTTACCCTATTTCCTCATACATCGTCTTTACATTTTCACTCATTATCTCTGTAATCCCCACCTCCTTCATCCTCCTCCATAACCTTTCTCTGTCCAGACGATCAAGTACTGATTTAAGGTCAAAGAACATCAGGTACACCTTCCTCTCTTCACTAACTTCCTTATCTATCACGAAATTTAGTGTAATTATATTATATGTTGTACTTTTGGCCCTCACGAATCCTGTCTGCGTATTAGATAAAGCTCCCTTTCTTCCAAGTCCGCTTGTAATTTACCATTCAACACCCTCGCATACATTCTATATATTCCATTCATTATTGTCACCCCTCTATAGCTATCTGCCTCACTTCTGTTCCACCTCTTGTACACTGGTATTATCCCCCTCCCCCTCTTTCCATACTTCCGGCATTCTCTCTTCCCACTTCCATACTTCATTCATACTCCTTGCTAACGCTTCCATCCCTCTCTCATTCGACTACTTACAAACCTCTATTGGTATTCCACCCGGATAACCTTGCTCCCCCCTCCTTTATCTTTCCGATTTCCCTTCTTATTTCCTCTACCATTATTTCATCTCCTAGTCCTTCTTCTTCCCTCTCCTTTCCCCCTATAAGTTTCCCCTCCCCCTTCTCTCTCTTTCTGCCTTATTGCTGCCCTACACTTCGCAGCCCAATCCCTCTAGTTTACCTTCCTGACCTTTGTTCTCTTCCCTTCTTCTCTACTCTTCCTTAAGTACCCCCATATTTCCTTCTCTTTCTTCAACGCCATTATAAATTTCCTCTCTTCTTCCTCCTTTTTAGCTCCAACCCTCCTTCCTTCTCTCAGTTCCTCTCATCTTCCTCTCAGTTGCCCTCCCCCCTTCTTACTTTCCTTAAATTTTCCCTAACCTTTTATTTAACCCCCACCATTTCTTCCCATATCCTTCACCTTCCTCCCCCTTTCTTTTCGCATACTTTATTTTAAGCTGACTTTCCTTAATCCTCTCTGTCAACTCCCCATATTTCAACTTCATTCCATCCCACCTTCTCGAACCTTTCCTTGAACCTCCCCCTTTCATTACTCCCCATTTCATATCTTTCCCTCTCATATTTGTTCTTTCCCTCCTCCTTGTACTCCCGCATACCCCTCATATCGCTACCTGTTACCCACTTTACTTCCAACGGGAAGTAGTCTGATTCTATCCTCTCTCCTATAGTCATACATTCTAAGTATTCTTTTGCCCCCTCAGTTACTAGTATGTAGTCTATTACTGACCGCCCATACCTCTAAATGTAATCTCTCCCTCCCAATCCCCTTCTATACATCCACTCATCATCACCATATTCTGCTCTTCCAACCATTCCATTAACATTCTCCCTTCCTCATATATTACCTTATCCTTTGACTTCCTTCTCACATACTATCCCTCCCCACCTACAATCATTCCCTCCCACTCTCTAACCACAACGTTCCAATCTTCCATTATCACTATTCTTTCGTAATCCTTTCTCCAGTCTTCCATTCTGTCCCCCAATACTCTCAAATATTCCTTCCATTCTCTACTCATATACACCACCATGACGAGCCACTTTTCCCTTCCTATCACCACCTCTAATCCCTTAACCGCTTCTACCTCCGGCATAATCACTTCCCTTTTTTATCCCTCTCCTATCCCCACTATTATTTTTTAACTTACAATTTTTTTTTCTATTATTATATTAATTATGGGAATAATGTCTTGGAAGAATCTGAAAGTTGGAAGAATCAAACTTGGGAAGCATATGCAGGTGTAAGGGACCTCAATTCTATCGATGTGAATGATTCAATACCAATTTTGAACTGAACCAATTTTGAGCAGTAAAAACATTTACAGAAAACTTTTTTGCAACACCCTGTTTATTTTTATATATTTTGGTAGCCCTTGTGATTCTCTTTAAATTAATACCACATATCAGGGGTGTAAGTTTAGTCCCAGAGATATGGCCCTTCCCAGATCTTCAAAATTTGCAACTTGTCGCCATGGCAACTGACTCTCAATAGTCATATATACATATAAGGCCTAAATAATAGCACATATATGCAAAGTTACAGGAAAAAATATTTTACGTTGTATGAGACCTATGAGACATAAAACTTGATGCTTTTGTAATTGAATAAATGTTATCAGTGGCGTGTGCACACTATAATTTTGGGAGGAGTTCAAAATGATCATTTTATAGAAATTCAGTTTTAAAACTAGAAGACTGAAATATCGCTCGCATATAGCATCTTGTATTATGCGTGGAATGAAATTAGTGCTGTGCCTGAAACTGCTGTAGAAAGTTACAAAGTTTAAAATTTTACAAACTTTTCGATATATCTCAGGAAATGTGAAAGATGAGATACTTGAATAAACTTTATTGTATAGACTACGTTCAATTGTATTTGATTTTTTTTTGTTTATTTCAGTTTAGCAATGGCTTTCGATTTCATCAGATGCAAATGCAATTGATTTTTCCATTTGGCCTTTTTTTTTTTGGAACTTAGAGCAAAGTTAATGAGGATCCTCTGACATTGGAAGCTACCACACTTCCGCTTGAGCATTCTTCATAGTAGCTCCATTCAGCTCTTTAACTCTATTCCCGCATCCCGTTGAATATTCGTATCGGATGAGGGGCTCGGGGGACTTGCTTCCTGCTTTAAACAACCTCATAATCCTCAGCTTCATCCAAGCCTGGGAGTTGTTTTAATAGCATTTGCTAAATTTTCATAATTTTCTAACGTACTCTCTTACTGTTTTCCAGTTTGTCATTTTTTCGATTATGTTAGAAGGTTCAGCATCTTCCCCTATTAGGTTTATCAATTCCTTGCAATTTTCCTACCAGGCCATACAATACAGTATCGTATGCTCAGCGTTATCAAATGGGTCCGAGAGATAATAACAGTCCGGGCTTTCCATTTTCCCCATTCGGTATAGGTAATATGCAAAACAGTTATGTCCTGTGAGAACCTGCGTCAAAATAAAATTAGGACTCCATGCTTTCGCTGAATCTATTTATTCATATCCGGGATGAGCTTTTAGTACAACCTTTTTCTTCTGAATTGCCAGTTTTGCAGCAATATTGCCTCATACATCTTATTATTTTCTTTCAGATTCCTGTTGTCAATTTTTGTTCGGTAAAGCATATTAGTCGCTCTTTGGCTAGCAATCTTATAGGGGCAATTCCTTCCAACACTGCCAAAGCTATTTTAAGTATTTTCAGTACGAGACAGCAAAGTAAGAGACAGCAAATTATTTTAATGTTTTACTGAATACAATTTGGTGTCCATGGTTGCTAGCATTTTCCTTTACTGGTCATTCAACGCTTCTGAGTTTTCCGGTGCTATTTGGAGTTTCTTCATCCAAATTTAAATTTTCTCAAGTACTGAATTTGAGTTTTGTTCAAGTTTTAGAGCTTTCTCACTGAAACCCAAAACAGCAACATCGTCAAAGTATCCTATAAATTTTATTTCAGACGGCAACTTAGGTGCAGGAGACCATAATACATTACAATCCATAATGTTAGTCCCAGGACTAACCATGAGGTACTCCGCTAGTTAGTGTTTTCTTTATTCTGAGGTTCTCGGTTTGCATGTCTAAAGTTCTGTCTGTTAAGTAACTATTTATTAATTTTCTTGAATTTTGGGGTATTACCATGATTTCAGCCTCTTTAAAAATGTGGATCCAACACACTGAGTTAAAATCGTTTCTCAGGCCTAACGTTACACATGCGCATATATGTTGATATTGTACTTTTCCTTTGGTAACAGTCATTGTAACTGATTTAACTGCTTCTATGGTGTCTATGGTATAACGCTCGTTTCTAAAACCGTAAAGCTTGTCTAGTAGGTGGGGTATAATATAATTTTGTAATCTGAATATCATTCTTTCAAACAGTTTCACGATATTATTTAGTAGACAAGTTGGCTTAAAATTTATAGGAGTAGTAACTGTTGTGTTGTATTTCTATGCTTAAGTATAAAACAACGAATAATACTTTCTGGTTATTCATCGTAATTAATTTGATACCTCACCAGGTATTTTATCTGGGCCTAGTGAGCACCCATCAACTAGGCATTCAGGTGCTTTCAGCAAATCTTTCTCTTTAAATGACAGGATTGGGTTGTAATTTGTAATTCTTAGATTATGTATAGGGAACTGGGATTATACAATTTCTTTTAAATCTGGGGGTTCAGGGACCTTTCTTTGAAGTTTCTTTGCAACGAATTGGTAAGGCAAACCCCATGGACCATTACTAATTTCTTCCTGGAGTTTCTTCCAGCAATCTGATTAAATTTGCTTGATCGCCGTTTTCTAAGTGTATTCCGTAGAGTGCATGTAGTTTTTTTTTAAAGTTGCACACTATACTACTATCTCGTTAAAATCTTATGGAAATTATAATTCAATTTACTAGTCCTTTCAAAAAATACTATCATTTAGAAAACAATATTATTCCACAAAATAGATATTATTAAACTATATTAATACTATTGTCATATTAATGTCTTAAATAATATTAATTTTAATATGAACTCTCTATTAATTTAAATATTATTCCACTTTTCTAACAATATTGTTGAATCTGTTTTTTTTATCTTATTTTTGAATTTGATTTTTTGGATTACTTAAAATTGCTTTTGTCAAGAAAATATTTTGAATTTCGGGTGCCTAAACGGCCCACGGGTTTAATGAGTCGGAGACTGTTTCGCTCCCCACTACCCTGCTCGCCAGGCTCCTGAAGAGCAAGGGGTGGCGAAAGCAACGCGGACTCCATCCTCATAGGCTCCCAATGCACTTGTGTTTATGTAGCGTGGAAGCTTGTGGTTGCACATTTACCTTTAAGATCCTCCCT
>WYDF02122601.1:0-10110 GCA_009867245.2 Adranes taylori
AAAACGAACAACCCACAAACAACACAAAACAATCACACAGAACAAAACAACCAAACACCACAAAACAACCAAACCACACAAAGCAAACCAAGAACAAATCCAGAACCACCCAAAACAAACAAGTAAGTAAGGATGAGTTCTCCGCTATACTGGGAAAACTCTATACTACATTCCTAGACTCAAACCCACCCAATGACCAAGCTGTCATAGACATCGCATTCATAAACGAGATACATCTCAAACACTATAAAATATACAACACAAACAGAATAAACAAAAAAGGTGACAGCACAGCCATCCTTAGTAAAAAAAAACATTAAACACACACAAATACACATGCACACAGATTGCGAACACCTTGAGATTAGAGGAATAGTTATATATACATCTACTGGTAACATAAAACTCAACGCAGCCTACAGCCCACAAAAAACACTCCTAGCAAAAGACCTAGACATAATGCTACACGAAAATACACCAACAATAGCCGCTGCAGACTTTGATGCAAAACATCCAGACTGGCTTTCCGAAAACGTAACACAAACGGCAAAACACTACACGCGTACTGCGAAAATAGGCATATTACAGTTGCATCACCACTACAACCAACCCACTATACCAACTCTCATAACACTTCGGGCATACTAGACATAGTATTATTGAAAAATATATCGCTAAACACAAATACATACACGATAGATGAACTAAGTTCTGATCACCTACCAGTGATTATGACCTTGGAAAACTATCACAAACACACAAACAGACCATCAATAAAATACGACATATTCGAAAAAACACTAGACATACATAAAACAAACATCCTAAACAAAAACGACCTAGATGCTGCTGCAGTCAATTTCGGAAATCACATACAGTTAGTAGTAGAAAAATCAACACAAAACACCAATCACACATGCATCCAAAAAACAAACAACAAAGTACCACAAGAAATAGAGAACGCCATTAAGCAAAACAATGCGGCCAGAAACAATACCACCGCACACTAGATCCAAAGATAAAACAACTCTTAACACTTTCAACAATCTAGTAAATAAAAAAGTAACAGAATATAGAAACGACCAATGGGGAAGAAAACTCGAGTCACTAAATTAAAATATGACAAACTGCTGGGAAATGACAAGATCACTTAAACAAACACGTCGCATAACACACACAAACACACTGAAAATTGGTACACGCAAAACTAGAACAAGCCGTGAAATAGCTAACGCTTTCGCTGTTTGTTTAGAGGACCAATTTTCACCAAACAACATAGTACACACAAAATCCAACAACATAGTCTTAGACCAAGCACAATCCATAATAGCAAACACAATATACAATTATAAATTCAACGTAATAACAGACATCATAAAGCACATGAACAACAAAAAAGCACCCGGTACAGACAACATAACAAATAAAGCTCTAAAATACTTTAACATTAGAACAATAGGACAACTTACGAATATAATAAACGCCATACTTAAATTCAGACACTTTCCACAAAACTGGAAATATGCAAAAGTAATAATGATATAACAGACAATCCACAACACTACAGACCAGTCAGCTTACTTTCATCCGTAAGCAAAGTAGCTGTGAAAGCCATACTTAACAGATTAACAGATACATTAGAGGAACTCAACATTCCACACGAGCAACAAGGCTTCCGAAAGGAACACTCCACACTACATACACCAACTACTGTGAGTCAGAGGCCTTGCAGCTGACGGCCTAAGTCAAAGCAAGAGCACTGGGGCCGTCATCTTAGACGTATCCAAGGCTTTTGACAAGGTTTGGCACACTGGTCTCATTTACTAACTACAAAAACACGACATACCAGTCGCATACTGCAAACTAATACACAGCTACATCACAAACAGATCCTTAACATTTCACGTCACTATAAAATCAGAAAACTCGAACAAAAAATCAATCAGACCAAGGGTGCCTCAAGGTTCAATCCTAGGTCCTGCTCTTTACAACATATACACAGCAGACTTACCAAAGACAGAAAGACACATCTTGCAGTATATGCTGATGACAAGCCATATTAGCACAATCCAACAAAAGACAAAAACTCAAAAATTACGTTCAAAAACACATAGCCAAATTAAGCTACTGGTGCGACTTATGGCGCATCATACTCAAGCCACAAAAAACACAAACCATCATATTCTCAATGAAAAAAAAAGACAAAGAGAAACAAAGCTCACACTGCAAGAACACAAAATCCTCTAGTTAAAACACGTAGAATATCAAGGACTCACACTAGACTGTAAACGTACATTCTCAAAACACATGAAACAAGCCAGGAAAAAAGCAAACCAGGACAGCGCTATACCTGATCACTATACCCACTACTGAACAAAAACAGCAAAATAAACCTCAAAAAGAAAACTACAATATACAAAATGGTGGTCAGACCAGTCATGACCTATGGTTGTGAGATCTACCACAACGCAGCACCGAAGATTCTTAAAACACTTGAAACAAGACAAGCACACTAACTAAGGGTAATAACGGGAGCTCCCTGGTTTGTAACAAACAGACAACCTCACAAAGCCTTAGAAATTGAAGCATTCACTTAACGAATAAAAACACTGGCAGAAAACTTTTACAAAAACTTTCAAACACATCGCAATCCACTCATACGAACAGCACCGCACAACAGGATGGTAATCCGGAAGCGAAAGCGACCGAACAAACTTGAATGACACTCAAAACTCAAAACACGGCCGCACACACAAACCAGAATGCAGATTTAAAAAATATATTAAAAAAGCAATCAAAAAAATAAAAAAAAAGCAAAAAAAAATTAAAAAAACATGCTAAAAGACAAAAGGCATTATCGGAAAATACTGCTAAAAAAACACATGAGAAACAGTAGTAAACAGGAGCGGACTCTGTAGAATTATATGTAATTATATAATCAACAAAGACTAAAAACAACGCACCCAACTTAGGGTAAACCAAAGTAAAAGCATATGCATTGCACACCCGGCATATGCTTTTCTCAATTGTAATGAAATACTACGCCTAAGGTTGTTTAGGGCGATGCACCTGAAAACTCCAAGTCCACCCACGACAGGCACACAAAGGAACCAGAAAAAAACACACACACCAACAAATCAATCGAAACTGCCCGAAAAACGAAGAAACTCGACTCCGGAGAAGCAACACTCCAACACTTTACATTCGCATATTTTTAATGTTTTCTGTACAATTAAATGTCTTCGAATGTAATGCAATTCTTATCAAAAATGCATAACTGCTTTAAATTATGAAAGTAACGAAAATCGTTTCTGTTTAGCTTAACTATTAATAGTCAATACACAGGCGATTTTGAACGAAAGCCGATGATAATTGTCCAAACCTCAATGGGACTAACGTCTCTTCCTTGCAGTCACGGTATTAAATATATCTATAAACTGGTGCAAACAGTTACCCTTGGATAGCCATCTTAACTCCTTCTGAATTAATACATTATGTTATGTTTCATTATATTGGTCACACCGTTGAGCAAAATACGGTCAATGAAAGCTTTGGTTTTGATTTTATTTATTCCTTTGATACATAAATTTAAGGCTAAATGAAGTTCTTCACAAATATTTTTAGCAATTAAAATACAATGCACATTTCTAATGTTCAGTACATTATTTTTGAGATTAGAAAGCCTCCATATTTTCCAAACATCGTCAGTGCACCGTAACAAAAAGCTAGTGTAATGCTGGATAGTGGAATTCCATACCACTGACGAATATTTTTGAAACAATTAAATATGTCTTCTCTTCTTGTGTACGTTTGCGCAAAAAATCCACTATGATATTTTGTGTTAATGTAATAACGAGCACACATCATTAACACACGTCGATTCATCCAGATGTATGGCAAATTGACTAAACTTCAATTCAGAGCTCAGATAATAAGTTTATAATTAGTTAATAAGCTTCCACTGTATATGGCAGAAGGATACCCGCATTTTGCAAATAAATAGGAAATATTAGGTGAAGCCTCAAGCCCACCTTCATAAATCTTGGATGTCGATGGCGTTAATTAATTAAGTCCTATCTTTTTACGCATTAAAGATTTATCTTTTAGATTTTCCAAGTCTTTCCAGAATTTTCCAGATGATTTTCGCAAATGACGCATAACAGTGTTGCTGCATTTCCCGGTGGCGAAATAAACCCAAGCCTTAAATATTCTTCAGAATGTGAACGACAACTGCATCACTAAAAATCTAAAAGCCCATATTTTTAATGTCGACTTTACAAAAGAGGTGACTAAAGTAACTGACTCTTTATATAACGATGTACAATTGATAGAGCAAAGTCGACAACTGTACACTTTGAAAAATTACAATCTTCTTGACTGAAATTCACAGACGAACTGAAATCGTACCAAGATAACGCTTACAATTGATATTAGTGTTGGTAGTTGATATGCTTAGGTAATATATACACTACACTACGTTGCTATATATCGGGCTCTATACTTAACGAATTCTTGTGATTTGGTGCCATCTCTTAGATTGTAGAATAATACAATATGAACAACGGGAGTGTTTAAATTCATTTCATTTTAATCAGTTAAAATAATCCAAGCTTTAATTTTGTGCTATTGAACCCCAATCGATCCCTTAAACATCATCAATCCCTTTAGTAAATTCATCGACCCCCAATACTGCAGGGGGTCGAAATAGACTCCATCGGGAAGTCGTGGACTAACTGAACCTTGACAAGAAGAATATTATTTTACATAGCTTCGACTCCATAAAAGATGGAAAAACTAATCTCTGGAAATATAATACTTCTTCCACCCGAATGTGCCATATTACAGTACATAAAACACGTAAACAAGCTTTTATCCTTTTATTACAATTAATTTTAAACAATTACATATGATGCACAAATGCATCGCTGAACATTAAGCAACATGAAGAAAACTATACATGAAGCATAATCATTACATTTTATAGAAATCTCTATAAAACAGTTGTATTCTTTGTTAAAACACAATGGCGATGACGCACATTTTGCGTTGTAGCACTTTGACAATGGCAGACGGTCTACGTGGCGTCCCTGCCTGAGACGTCAAAATATGCGACGTACTTTGCTACGCTGATATGCTGACGGAACTCCCACACGCGACGCTGCTGATGGGGAGCCTGGCGACTGTCACCAAAATGGTGCAAATCAATTTCTTATTTCATACCGAATAACTATGTCCTTCAGGAATATTTCTCGGGCGTCAGGTCCG
Organism: Adranes taylori; assembly: GCA_009867245.2. NCBI lineage: Eukaryota > Metazoa > Arthropoda > Insecta > Coleoptera > Staphylinidae > Adranes > Adranes taylori. Next base: position 5,266 of record WYDF02122601.1, read on the forward strand.
TTTAAAGTGAGACCGCACTGATGTTGTTGTTCCGGTCCTCAGAGGCTTTCTGATCAACTTATCCGCTAACGAGTGAAACAGCATTAAATAGTTAGCTTAACCGTGTATTGCTCTTTTATACAAAATGGAAATTAATATGGAAAATGTCGGTTAAATGATAAAAGCACTTCAATCAATTTATATACAACGGTACAAATACAGATTTTAGAAACTATTATTAATCAAATGGCGCATATGTTTTAGCGGCGGTGCATGAAAAGCAATTTGATAATGCGATGATAAAATAATGTAGCAGAAAGAATATTACAGTTATCGGATAATTCTCAAAACATTCAGTAGCGGGAATACGGTGGTAAACTCAACTATACAACATGAAGAACGGAAAAGGTACATCGTTGTAAAAGGGATTCCAACGACGCGTAACGACGTGAAATATACACGGTCGCTATGAGGTCATGTAGCTACCATTGACTGAGAACGGTACACTCAGAGGTGTTACTCTAGTGCGCTGGAAAGAAACGTTCGCTAAAAACTCATGTGCTTAAAAGTGGCTAAGAACGGCACAACTAGAGGTATCACGCGTAACGACCTGAAGTTTATACGTTCGCTATGAAGTCATGTGCTTACCAGTGGCTGAGAACGGCACAGCTAGTTAGATCACTATAGTTAGAGGAGAGTAGGTTAAATGAATGGGTAGGAGTGAGAAGCAAAGTAACTCTCATACATGCCATACATGCGTACGGTCTATAATACAGGATAAGCGTTAAAGCTAATTAACACATGTTATCGTAAACTACAACAGAAACAGTGTAAACTAAATGTATTGCTTAACCTAAACGATAGCAGCTTATGTGGATCGGTGGTTGTAGCAGGCTTTCGATTGACAGGTTTTCGATGAGACCAAAGCAGGAATTCATTTTAATGCTAAACCAAGTGCTCTTATATAGACCACTGACTCCACAGAAATACACACAATAGTGCGTAGGAGTGAGTTACAACCTCTACTAGTTTTATTACGCATTCACGCGTTCTATGAATGGTACGTTCATCTTCATAGAATGTGTGATTTTTAATAGAATGTGTGCCCCTTTTAATAACATTTATACAAGTTGAACACATGAGTATTTACATATGTTCACGGCCAGACACTCATTACACGAGATTTATGTTCTGTGTCTCTTTGATTCATGCGGTCATATATAATACTTAATTCAACTGACGTTCGGACTACACCTGTTCATATAACATAGATACTTGTGTTGTAACTTGTGGCTACATTTATCATTCTTTGCATGTTCTTATACCGATACAGCTATCTGTGTGGCACAGTAATACATAACAGATTTGTGTATGGAAGACGCAAAACTGCTTGTATTGGTAACCATATTCATTTATTACATGCGGTCTCTTATCAATAAGAATTTAAACACCTGCTTCTGCATCTATTCGGTATAAAGAAATTAATTCATCATGTTTAATTAAGACGCATTTAATAATCTACTTATCCACGCGTGTTTTAAATATTATTTATTACGAAGCATGAAACGCTTACTAATAAAGATTCCTTATCTGTTCCACTTATGACAACGTGTTTTGCATTAATTTACAGACAAACGGATAAACACGCATTAGTTCGTAAGGTTACCGAATTCGCAAATTTATTTATTTAACAGAGTTTTATTGATGTGATTTCTTTAACTCGTAAAAGCTATGTTACACACTTCTCAGAACATTTGGGAGCTCCACTTTGGCTTCTTATAAGGAAAATATATTATCTTCTCAAGCCGAATATCTTGTGATGGTATTGATGCTGCAGTAGTTTTTTTTTGTTCTCAATTTCACTCTGTAAGCCAGAAACCCGATCCTTTCTTTGCTCACCCGTTAGCTATAAATGTTTTCGATAAGTCTATTTGAAATTCTAGTGTTGAAACTACTAAAATGATGGATTGCCTTCATTGTTGTGGCGGCATAATATTCAGGAATAATAATAACAATTAGCAATGTCAACTAAGTGATAAAATAATCTCATATACCATTTACGGTTTCTCATTTTTATCACAAATCAACCAATAATGCTATCTAAAATATGCACTCCACCTATTTGAGGATTATACTTTTTCATTATACAAATATTTCTCCTGTCATATCTTTCCACAGTGGTTAGTGGATCGCCGCTAACAAAAAAAGACAAGAATATAACCGTTTATTATCTTTGCAAAAAACATATGTTACATCAATGCCGTGAAAATTTGCAAAAACTTTTCCAAGTATTCCTTGCTTTAAATTTTTAGATCTTCTTTTTTAGGTAACTTAAAATTTGCAATTCTGTTTCTTCTTCCTGTTACAAGATGATGAGAGAAAATTAGTAATTATTCTCCTTACCACTAATAACTTAATTGTTAAAGTATATGTTTTATGAAAACCGTTTCTTGGGATTGAACCAGTTAGTCGTGCAACCGTGTTATTGCTTACACCCAAGCCGGCTGAAGGGTGTTTTATGGATTATTTTCTGTAGCGCTACATAATTTTATGTTAACATTTTTCATTGCATCTCAATCTTGACCACTATGATTGGGGAGCCTTAGTCGAACAGTTTGCTAATGTGGTATGATGCTGGGCTTGTTGCTTCTTCAGGCATTAATTCTTTTATCTATTTTTCTTTATTTCACATTTGGGTTGTCTTTTAAGCTTTGAATTAATTGGTCTTTACGTTCTAATGCTAATCCGAATAGTTGCGGAGCTTTCATTCCTAATATGCCAAGGATAATCTAATATTTTTCTTACAAGTATATGTTGCGGTCTGCGGCCCCGTTCTTCTGCTGTAGAAGCGTTTTCTGTCCACAATTGGCACCCATACTTTAATTGCGGTCTAATTATAACATACATAATTTTTTATCTTGATCAAATGGACAATTTTGAATTATATTTTAAAATCAAATGGAAATTAGTAGCTGTTTTTTTAGTAATGGCTTCTCTACTTTTAACATGTGGTAGCGAAGTACATATACAATCAAAGAGGCGTCCCAAATACATCGACGTTTTACTTGGTTTAATCCATTTATTTTTTATTCTTACAGTTTCTTTGGCATTTTTCAACATTCCAAACCTAATTACTTTTGATTTTCGAGCATTAATCCTAATATTTCAAATATCACAAAAATCTGCAATTCATTAAATAGTGCAATTTGGGCATATTACTCACATAAATATTAAATAATATTGGCGAAAGAAGAAATCCTTGTGGTAATCCTTCCATGGCTTCTCTTATGGTAGACAACAGGTTAACCATTTTTTCTTGTAATGTTAAAATGCTTTAATGAGTTTTGTTACTTCTATTTTAAGCCTCAATGCGTTCATTTTGAAGATTACCCCGTTTCTCCAAATTGGATTATATGCTTTCTCAACATGACGAAACACCGCATATACTACATGATCAATTTTCCGGGGTTGAGATATGATTGCATTCAAGTTGGCTGCCAATTGAATAGCTCCACGCTTTTTTCAAGAACCCAATTGTTGAATCAGTAAAATATTATTTTTCTATTTTGTTGTTCATAACAATTTCTGCAACTTTTGAAAAGCTTCGGAGGAGACTAATTGGGTTCCTATTTTTCGGGAAGGCAGGGTCTTTTCCTTTCTTTGATATCGTAACCACTATTGTATTCTTGCAACTGAAGAATTACTGGCCATAATTGCTTTATTAATTATATGCAAAGGTGATTCCAATAGCATCTGCGGGAACATCTTAAGTTCCATATTCAAAATACCATCATCACCTGGAGCTTTACTCTCATTTACATTGTCTATCTACTATCTTCAATCGGATTAAAATTTAAGGACACAGTATGCTTCAGCTTTGTTATTGTATTTTCAACCGCATCCTCAACATTAATTTTCCGTATTTATCTTTAAATGGCATATATTTTCATAATCTTTCTTTATTTTTTCGAGAAATTCCCAAAAGACTTTCCATATATCTTCTTTGCTGACTTTCCTATGTAATTTTTTCCTCATTTTCCTCAATTGACATCTTCTTCTAATTTTTTATTTTTGTTTTATCATCAAAATCTTCAAGTGTTTTCATTCGTTTTTCTTAAGTAGAAGGTCATTTGCCTCTTTGTTTAACCCCCATTTATTTTCCTACGAGATTCTTATCTAACTGCGCTTGATAGCTTCTTGAGTATAGTTTGTAAGATGATCAAGTTCCTCGTCTATTTCTTATACAGAATCGATTTCCTTTACTTTTCTATTACAATCACTCACATTTTTAAGCATATTTCCAATATTTCTAATAAAAGACATAATTTATATCCCCACTTCTGAGGTTTTAGTGGTATATGTTTTAAGTTGTGCTAAGTCTTCGTGGCACATATTTGCTGATCTACTGACAACTGTTCCTCGAACTGAATTGTCAAGAATCTATCAGATTCAATATCAATAATAAGCCTCAATATACGAAATTCATCACCTAATGTAATCTACATTTTTGTCGTTGAAATGTAACATGGAACACGTCTTATCAAATTTCTTTTGACTAAGAGTAGTTTGTGTTAGATCTGGATATACGACGTCGTTCTATTTGATTCTTATAGTAAACATATATACATTACAGATGTCAAAATGAAAATACCCATATTTATAGATAGATAGATAGATAAAACCTTTATTGGTAAACAAAAACTAAAACAATAATTCTTACACAAAACAATAGACAATAAACAATACAAAAATTATATATATCTTAACATTAAATTTCATTGGCAGAAGACAAGGCTTTTATTTATCTCTTCAACACTTCTCATTCCCTAACACATTCCTCCCTTTAATTTCTTTTTTTTACTTCTT